>JAQBSW010002386.1:0-104545 GCA_029291075.1 Eudiplozoon nipponicum | reverse complement strand
ACATAATTGCAAGTATAGCACATGGTGGTTACTAACGTTGACAACCGTAGACGTATTTTGGATCTGCCAATTAGTGCCCCTCTTTAGAAAAACAAATAAGGCCCCATTAATTTCGTTAGCTCTGTCACGTTTTGCGTATTTCCTCAATTTGATTGCCCAGTAGAGCTCTGTTTTCTCATCTATCACGAGATTGGCGTAAGAAACAAAGTGGGCATAATTTCACATGGCAGATACAATTGAAGTCACTTACATCCAAATCGGGTATTATAGGACCACTCGTCTGCCACGTGTGCATCATAGTTCTTAGTTAGAAACCCTTAGCCATGTGGCATCGAATCGATCTCACTGGCGATCTTTTTGCAGATTTCTAGTTGAATCATTTACTTAACCTTCATTTCTTAGTAGGGCTAAGTTATCTGCGAGATTTGGTTTGATTATGGCGTGATACTGTGATAGCCGCAAGGAAGCTATAATGCTGATATTTTTTGTCCTAATGCTGACTTGGCCATAATGTAATTTTGGAGAGGCTTAGTTTGCCTCATTTCTGTGAGTTATCCTGATAAATTTACTCATAGTAACTAGTTATTCTCTCTCCCTATCTCTTTCTATCTCCCTCGTACATCTCACTAATAATTTGTCTAAAATATTATTTCTACTGTTATTTACATATCTTTTTCACTTCTTATGGTTATATAGCAGTGAAACACTAGTCATTTTTGGCTTTTTTATGTCTTGGAATTATTATGTTTTCCCCTTTGTTTGGAGTCTGGTATTACCATGACTCTAGGCACGTCCTTTACGCAGTCATGTTTTCTATATTTCCTCTACCTGAAATTTACTTATGCAATCCATCATCATGTCTTGCATTAGCACCGAATATTTTTTTAATTCTGTTTTATTTAATATCTTCAAATTAACATTATTTTTAAAATATTGATTTTTATCACATATGGAGGTTTTTATTAAAATTCAGATGGATGCCTAATTAAGTAGTTTTCTTATGGGCATCGTTTTGTTGTCTATGACCATTTCCAATTAATGTGGCAGATAATAACATAAATTCGCCCAATGGCTTCTTTTCAATGATAAATCTGATTTCACTCATCAAATCAGCTAAATTTTAAAATAAGAACCGTATCATCCGCACCCAAATGCCATACATGCAATATATGCTTAAGAGCGTCTAACACATAAGATTTTTTTTAAGTAATGCATAAAAGTATTTGCTATCTAAAATAATTAAAAAGTCGCATGTTAACTATCTCTGTAATGTGTTGTATCGACGCAATACTTTCTAATATTAACAAATGATGAAGTATATGACGAAGAAATCAATGATATTTAGATATCGGTATACTGGTCACCATGAATATCGCTTTTTATCTTCTCTTTGCATCACGTTGTGTAGTAGAATTTTATCGACAATTTCAAACAGGTTATGTGAATTCATCAGTATCTGATCCAAGGAGTACGAGTAACTTTTTATTCTACGGCAGAGAAAATTGGAATTCCTGTATATTGGTAAGTCCTATACATTAATAAGAATTAATTATGGCCGCCTGGTTTATGCACCTTCTGTACACCATATAATCTGAGCGCAACTTTATCCCTTTGTCTTAGAATGTGGCCACGCGGCGAGTTCAATTCATCATCAACATTCATATTATTGATCAATAATGGCTCTTCTTGAAATTTATTATGTATGTTTTTTAGTTTAATGATATTCTAAATTTAATTTCTCTGGCCTCAACGCTCGCCATATTGCACGTAGTTGAGTAGCTCTTTTACTGTTGTTAATTTATAATGTCACAAAAATTGGATAATGTTCATTCTCGAAAACGACTTTAGATTCCGACGGATGTTGCCTTATAGTCATAAATAATTTGTTCGTAACATGACACAAAATCTTCACGTGCATTGATCTTTTATTTTATTGAAGTTACAATATCTTGCTGGCATCGACTGTTTTGATAAAATGTTAAAATGAGATCTATTTTACAGAAATCTCTTCGATAACCTGACAGTTGATTTATTAAACGATTACTTTTTCCTCAAATAAAGATGACAATTATCTAAATCATAGTTGTGAGGTTGATATAAGCATCAATCCCATTATATATGCAGCATATATATATATATATATATATATATATATATATATATATATATATATATATTTAATGAGAATAAAATAGGTATTGTATAATTTAGCAAGCGCAATTTATCCAGTAGACCGGTTTCCTTCTTACTGGGAACTCATCGAGTACCGTACAGTTTCTTGCCGCGGCGCCGCTAGAATCTGGCCATAGTTTTTTGGACTTTGTGAAGGTATCTACTGTGAAACCATGCTGCACGCCGCACACAATTTTACGTTATATACTAATCTACGTATTTGAATAGCCTTACCTTCATGTGGAGTCTATGTGGCATCTCTATGGACCTAAATTTCCAACTGACTACCGTCAATGCTTAGTTTATACCGACAAATGTATGAACATAAAAATTCAAATTCTCATATAATTGAACGTACTTTTGTTGTGCGGGCGGTGATAAAAATTACTATAATCAAGGTTGCGATCTTGATTTAAACACCTGACCCTTTATGAACATACATTTGTCAGTATAAACTAAGTATTGTATAGTGTAGAAAAAGAAATTTATCCAGTAGATCGGTTTCGTTCTGATTAGGAACTCTTCACGTACTGTCCAGAATTTGCCGAGGACAGGGCTCGAAATTGAGCAAGTCTGTTTCAAATTCTGGTGCTGTTACCACTGTGTCACTCTGCCGTACACTACACAATTTTCAGTTACAGGAGTTTTTACATAGGGTTTTCACTTAGTAATCAGTTAATGATCGAAAAAAATTGTCGTTGAAATACTACGTTTCCGCAATTATCAGAGGAAAAATAAGATCATATAAGGATTAAGAGAAAAAGCATGGGGATAAACTTAGAACAAACTATGTGTTTAATGTTATGACCTACATTTTCGCAAATTAATTTATACAGAATAGGTACAGTATGCCAGATTCTGAATAGGCAAAAGGTATAATCTCCTGTACGAATGCGTTTTGTAATTTCTGACAAGTTGAAATTCCAAGCCAGCATTTAGCCTAAACCCTAATATAAATTTGTTGACGACTTATTTTATCGGTAAATAAACGGTTGTTACTATGCTTTATAGTTTGCCTAACATTTAATTTCCTCAGATCTGTTGCGCGAATAAGATTGAAAAAACAGCGACTACTACCTGACGCGAACGCTTCTGACATTTCTTTAGCCTTTCTGGTCCAAAAGAATTCGAATTCGACTTTTAGGCCGCGCTTATGTTGGCGTCTTACATTGCGACGAGTATTATTATGAGCCGAGCCAAGTGGAATTTGTCACCTTGTTTCGTGTTTCTCCACAGATTTTACAGCGAACCAATGATAATTTCTTCTAAGGCGTGCAATGCCACACACAGTAATACTTGCATTGTACATAGTGGAACTTATCTTGATCCAAAATAAATTTGAATTTTTGCCATTAAGACCAGTTAGCTTTGACTTTAGAATATTTTCATAATTTTGTCAGAAGGACGGTTATTTGAATTACTTTACATCTATTTGGAGTTCATTGTTATGTATTTTATCGAAAAGTTTTAGTGCAAATCTACAACGAATAACTGCATGGTCCGAGTCAATATAAGTGTTCTAAGAAGAAAGACAATCCTTGATGCAACCACACCATCTGTAAGTAAGTGCTATATGATCTATTGGAGTCCACCGTATTCCGGGTGCTGGAGGATGCCGTGTGACACATCTAACTCTACGTCTGAAGATTGGACAACTTTATTATAATCTATGTTCCGCGCTACTTCCCAAAAGCCGTAATCAATTATCGTTGCGCGTCGAGTTTAAAGTTAATCTTCCGCATAAATAAAATTCTGCTATACTTAAGCGCCAAGCTTAGGTTTTCATACCACTCATAACCAAGACAATATCTAAACTTTGTGCTCTACTTGGTAAAAAATTATTTCAGAGTAAAGAGAGTCCTTGCTTTCGTCTGTGCTACAATCGATAGGAGCATATCGCATATACAACGACAAGACAAATTTTATTAATGGGTTTGCATTGCTTTTAGTAGATTTATTTAAACATACCGTATAAAGTCAATTATTCACATTGATCCTTGCAATTAAACAAGCTTCAGCTTGTGCGCTAGGGACAATACGCACACCTTATTTAGGTACTATGCACATCGCCCTAATTCGTCCCATGTTAGCACATATGACGGAAAGCCAACGAAAAGTAGTGCAGTCACCAACGATACAAATAAGGGCACTTTCTCTCCGTAAACCTCCCTGATTAAGATGTTTCCGCTTATAGTCAGACTTTCCATTTCAGAGTCAGTAACAAATTTATTTTAATAAGCAACATTTATTTTGTGTTGCATAGAATACGCGTTTGATTCATTCAAAGAATTATAGACATTCTGCTGGTTCCTTGTGATGGCCTAAACTATATTTAATACTGCCATAGACATAACAAATGAAGGTAAAATTCCCATTAACGATTATGGTAATAGTTCTAAAGGCTATATGTTGACTTGCGCAAATATTCTCATGAAGCGTCGCCTAATAGATAAGCAACTTGCTTTGAATTTGACAATTCGTTTCATTAAAAAATTTGTGGGTTCATAAAAGTGATTCCTGTAAGATCTATGCGCCATTTGATGATGTTTAATTGTTTTAAAACTAGTTATTCTGCGTTTAATTATTTATCTCACACTCATCGCAATTTGTCTTGAAATTTGTTGATCGATATCTCAATCAAAAAGCCGGTCGTGGTTTACAAAATCCGCGCTCCTTATTTAAAATATACACCATTTGCTACACAATCATCAAACAATGTCGTATCCGTTTTAGTTTAGATTTGTAGTATTTATTGAAATACTGAACAATGAAAACGTATTTTATGATGAAGGTGTTAATTGATTGTGTAATATGGTGCAATCTGGATACATTATTTGCTTTTTCAATCTAAGTAGTAAAATTCACAATATCGGTCTTTCGTGAGTTTCTATCGATTGTTCACCAAATATCGGCAATAAAACTAATTTTACTTTCAAAATTTCACATTCAATTCATAAAATGTCAAATTTAAATAGCGGAAATGTGTGTACTATAGTTCACGCACTGGTAACTAAATTAAATCCATAATTAAACGTTGTCATTTTGATTAACGTAAATTAATTAATTTTATTATTTTAATTTTAATATAACATAAGAATAGTTGTATGGTCTTTCGAATATTCAAGAATTCGACACCATCTAGATAAAAATGACAAAATAAGTAGTTCTTCTTTAAATTTGATAGTCAGTGCCCAGAATATGTTCTAGCAAGAAACATTGCAATCATTTATCTATGAAGTGAAAACAACTAAATAGAATAATTAAACACGCATTGGTTGCGCGGGCGGTGATAACAATTTCTTTTAATCAAGTTTTCAAACTTGATACCAACACCTGGCCCATTATGTAGATATATTTGTCAGTTTAAACTAACTATTGTAAAGTGTGGAATTGCCTTTTACACACTATACAATACCAAGTTTATAACTGACAAATGTGTGTAAATAATGGGTCAGGTGTTTATATCAAGTTCGCAACCTTGATTAAAATTAAACAAAATGATGTCTAATTAACTTAATAATTGCCAAAAAATTTCCAATATTTGCAAATTTAATTTAATCTCCTTTTATCATTAAATCAGGTCTTGAACGATAATTTGTTTAGTGGCATATGTCTAATGGAATCAAGCAATGATTTATAGTCGTTAGAACTTTTACAAAATGACCCCAATTACCTATCTGGTTTGTCTAAGATAGGTGGTTTGAAGGAAAAGCCTCAGACCTAGTGTTGGGTTAGTAAAATGAAATTAAAAGTTTCATATATGATATAGTCAATTGATTTCATTTACAGGCTCGTTTGGGAAAGCATAGTAGCTTAAGCCATACCTTTTACAACGAGAACAACTGTAACCAGACACTGTATGAGCCAAGGACTAATGAACTGGATTGTTTCGTTGCCTTTCTTTAAAAGCTTTCATTCAAGCTAGAAAAATGATTTTTTAGTTGAGTATTATATTAGCGTCGGCTTGCCAACGAAGATTAAAATAAAAGCTTCGTATATTTTAATTGACGAGTGGTGAGGGGACACCACTTGTACCAAATTCCCAAGAAACTCCATGAAAATGGAGCCGGCTTATCCTCCAAAAGGAGTCAGCCGCAGTAAAGTAAGTAAGTAAGTATATTTTAATTGACGACATCGATAACGTCGCTGTTCTATTGAAAAACATATTTTGGCGCGTTTCACACCATTTTCGTTATGCCAATCTGTAGACGTATAAATTGAGCAGTGGCTTCAAATTGGTAATTAAAAATTGAGTAGAGAATCTGTTTTTTGTTATATTTTTCTAATAAAGTGATATTCTACATTTTAACTTAATTAAATGCTTACAATATGAAAAGATGCCATATTTGTACTTTCAACTGTAATGCTACCTTTGAAATGTAAACTAAAAAAAAACAATTTAATATTGTCCGCAAAATTGCTTGCAGGAAAGTTGAGAACGGCATATCGTTTAGAACTAAAAGTAATCGTCAATTGAAGCGAAGTCATGTACGATTCTTGAGTTAACCATCACTCAGATATTACAACTTTTATTGATTATTGCTTACCTGATTAGTTTGCATTCAACGATTAGTTTTGTAACATAATATCCTATAGCGTAAAGGTAAGGCCTCCAATTACTGACATTCGTCAGGATAACGCTAAATAACACCGAGCCAGCGGCCTTACAAATGTTAATGAGAACAATAATTGACACAAAATTATTCCTAATCACTTCAATGATAGAATGTAAAACTGTTCAATGTGCCTTTGTAATTCAGTGCTGAGTGAGATCAAAATCTGATGATGATGATAATAATAAGAGAGGTACTAACTTGTCACAAATAATCTAAATATATCAAATCCATTATTATCCTCAATAATATATTATAACTTATTCTCTAGGAAGAAAGACAGAATTTCGATAGATTAAGGTAAAATTATTCGTTAATATTTAAAGTTTGCCATTTTTACAATATTTCGATAATGCTTAGTTAAATATTAAATTAAATTACACGTTGGTATAATTTGGTTTTCCAAATGAATTTAGGAATGATTGTTTGTCAGATTGTATTATTTATGCCACATGTGCAGATGGTTTTATTTCTGCATTAACGATTTTTTGAATGTGTCTGTTTATGCTCGATTGTGTGCTCGTTCCTATGCTGATGGCGATATGTTCTCGCATTATCTCATTGGCCCATCGAACAAAGTTGTCCAATTTATTGATCAATAATTTTGCGTGAGCAGCCGTTCCGACTGACATATCGCCATGAATTAGGGCTTACTACCAGATCTCGTACTACACAATCTGTGGTTTGGTCCTTAAATTATGCAACGCGTGTAATTTCATTTCGTTATAGTTCAGGCGTGTTGAAATTTCTAGGAAAACCACCGCCGACTGATAAGTAAAAGAACGAAAATTCACTCGCACGACCAGTTCGTTAAGGAAACATTTCGACAGTGTTTCATATTTTAAAACTTGTTAATACACATGGCTGTCAGCTCAGCTACTAACCGTCCTACGATAAATTTTAAATCCTCGTTTTTGAACATTAAAGTTGATGACTTATATCACGGGATAGTAGGTGATTGCCATTTCTATCTTAATTAAGCACTGGAAATATATTAACGTTATTGTTCCTTAAATTAATATCCTCATCAGCAGGGTGACGCTTTTGCGAGAGGAATTTTGCTATATCTTATCTCAATGGTGCAATAAATCTAATTTTGGTAAGATAAAAAGATGTACAATTCCTTGGAAGTGAATTTTAAATTTCCCTATAACAGGCACATTGTACTATTTGTCGTAAGAATTAAATCCATGCCTTAATAACATGTCAATGTTTTATTTATTAATTGCTTATTTAATCAATTAATAAAATATAAGTAATAATAAATAATATAATTGGCGACCTGGTCATCCTGCACTAATATCATTAAGATTACTCTCAGAATAATAGTTATTAAGTAATAATTGCTAAAAGGTATACCTCTGTAATATCTAATACTCCAAAACAAACAAAAATTTCCACAATTCCCTTTCATAAAGAAGGCGTTCTTCTTAGGTCACATATTGATTAATTCATATCATTTTGTTGAGGGTGTCCTAAAATGTAAGCTAAACGAAAATGATAGACTTGCAAGCTTAGATTTAGTATCAGTGTAAAAAAATATATCGGTAATAAAGGCACCGCTATTTTATCGGTGCTTCCATAATGTTCACCAAATAATATTCGATGAAAGTAAAATATCGATGATAGGTATTTGAGAAATGATGCACATGACGCTTCTAAAGCTAAAATTATTTGTACGACTTTTGGATTACAAATTAGCTATTTGGAATCATGGAGAATATGATATGATAAATATCCTAAACATAACTAATAGAGGGAGTGAATTCCAATTTATTTTTGAAAGTAATTATTTGGGTTAAATATAAATGCTGTATGTCAAATTATGTAGACTTGGCTCAACATTAGAATGAGATAGCTGTGAGAAGTTCACTTATTTGGGTTCCCTTCTAAACTGAAGTCTAATTATTCTTATAAGATGAAAAACGTAAGTTAAATTTACTGAATATTATAAGCTATATATTAATTGAAATAAAATGTTCAGATATCGAATTTATTAGACATCGGGAAAATTTTAGTGCAAATAAGTACACTACGAGGTTAATAAAAACAAAGTTGATGAAAGTCGTAAGTAAACTTATTCATGGTTGGAAATAAGTTAATTTTGATGGAACGAGGAGGACTGTTGAGTCATGTTAATACCGGATTCATAACTAACCATGAAAATAAAATCGATAGTATCTTATTTCAATATTCGAACTATTTAAAAATAATCACTTACCATGAGAAATAAACCTCCTAACATGAGGGGAACATATAAACGATAGATACATCACGACTGTATGCAATTCTATGTAAGGTCTATAACTTCATGCATGTGGAGGTAACCTTAAAACTGAATGCAAATGGGTATATGTTAACAGATCAGAGCTTACGAAAATGCGATAAATTATGTCGATCAAGGCTGAAGTATTAGGCTTCACTGGAATAGGTTTTTGAATAAATTGATGTTCAATATTTTAGTATATATATATATATATATATATATATATATATATACTCATTGTACCCTTCTTATGTGCAAAAACAAAAAGAAATTTTATCAGATATAAGAAAATTTTCTTTCTCATGGTCTTCTCAAATATCTACTCATGAACATATCTTTATATATAAATTGGAAAGCAAAACAAGATAGAAATATGTGAACAAAGAGAGTGTGAAAAATAGAAACCAATCAAATTGCGTGCGTCACATCCAGTTCAAGCTCAATGCTTGTACGTGCTTCTTCTGCTTACATAAATCCGGCTGCAATTTGTTTATCCATAAGGCTTCGTATGTGGCTAGCTCCCTTTTGTTTTTGCATTTAGTAATTACTTTGAATGCTACGTCTGGAGAACATACGTGCGATGTTTCGATGATGTGTTGCGCAATAGCAGACGTGGATTCACCATTTGATTTAAAACAGGCGTTCAAGTTGCAATGTTCTCTCATTCGAGTAATTAACCGTCTGGTCGATCGGCCTACGTAAGATGATCGACAACTTGCGCATGTATATTGGTAAATAATATTTGATATCGACATTAACGGCTGTTTCTCTTTGATTGCTGGTAAAGGCAAGTGTGTTACCCCAAATAACATCTCAGAGCCAGGTGTATGTAGTTAGTTTTGCGAACCTGGGTAATAGTTTCATAGACTAGAGGATAACATACAGCATGAATGGTATATCCATGCACATTCGTTTCTGTGCATTGCTACTCATCATGGGAGTTGATATTATGTTTTAACCACTATATATTTGGTAGAAGAATGTGGAATAATAGGACGGGTACAATTCCACATTCTTCTACCAAATATATAGTGGTTAAAGGGCGTAATACCGGCTCCTACTGATGAGTAGCCAGTAAGCACGAAACGAATGTGCATGAGATTATACTTTCCGTTCATGCTGCCTTTGGTTTATCCTTCTGGTCACAACTGAACTAACTTGTTACTAGGTTCGCAAAACCTAATACATACTTGCATATATATTAGCTCTTCGCAACAAACAGTATTTAACACTCGTAGTTTGGCTGCATTAAATGTGCGTGTCAATGCGGCTTCAACTTTCTTTTGTGCCATTCGGTAAACTGCATCCTCCTTAAATGCTATCCAATCGTTAATCACGCTGACAAAAATTTAAACAATCTAAAAAGACTGTTTTAGAATAATAATTTAATGTACGAATATGAACAGTATTCATAATTTAGCATTACGAACATCAATAACCGAATAACCGAACATTAGTCGTGCTACTAAAAGACTGGTAAACTAAAAATAGTTTTCTGTACATAGAATAATACGACTAAACATCAGCCAAAATTGAAAGCTACGTCAAGTTTAAATTGAACCCCTGTGCAAAGCCTTGTCCTTGTTTCTTGCGACGGTTCTAAAGAAGTTTCTCTCATGCCACTTTGCTTTTAATGTTCTGATGTACTTGTTGACAGTTGATATGATGACGACACATTATCGATTCCTGACATAATTGGTATCCGAAGCAGAACTCAAATTCATGCTTTAATCGATCAATGAAAACTGGTTTATAACTTCGGTTGTAGTCGATAAAACATTTTTTGAGAACTTTGTTGACTATCTGGTGAGGCACGGTTAAATTTGGCTTCAGAGTGGACTGTACCACGTCCACTCGCACATAAATTTGCTTGCTTGAAAAATTCATCCTTCAAAAGGTACTGACTTCACGCAAGCGACCTAGAGTGATCAAATTCAACGTAGACACTAGCAAACTATACGCTTGACGGTAAGTTGCCCCAATCGGTGCCTTTTATCTGCAAAAATATTGCTGAGCTTGAATACAATTTGTGTACGTAGGATTACCATTCTTGACGTAGAACGTCGTATCTCCGATGATAATTCTAGTACTTTTTATTTATTTCACGTAACTAATTCATTGATAGACACGAGATTTTATTAAAACACAGCAAAATAGCTTCGGAAAATATATATTAGGAGCAAAGATGTGTTTAAAACTCGATTTATCATTCTAATACACAAAGCTAACACGGCAAACGTCATTCTGGAAAGTATAATTCTTTTTTAATCAAATTGCCATTTGTTTGTCGAGGACACTTTTTATGATGATAACCAAAAATAATTTAAGCAAACGAAAAAGGCTGTTCC
Organism: Eudiplozoon nipponicum; assembly: GCA_029291075.1. Classification (NCBI taxonomy): domain Eukaryota; kingdom Metazoa; phylum Platyhelminthes; class Monogenea; order Mazocraeidea; family Diplozoidae; genus Eudiplozoon; species Eudiplozoon nipponicum. The sequence continues at coordinate 93,146 of JAQBSW010002386.1, read as the reverse complement.
AAAATAATGACCTAATGTACGAAAATCAACAGCCATCATAAACTAACATTACGAACATCAATAAACTGAAAATTTAATTCTGCAAATGTGATATTTTTGCATTTACGTATGTTTAAATTTATATTTACGTATTTGTGCACGTACATGTATGCATATAGAAATTTATATGCAGGCACATATATATATTAATGTATGTTAGCATGTATTTTTGTACGCATGCATGCATATGTGCCCATATACCTAAGAATTGCCGTCCCGATGAACGGCTGACACATGTTAGTCATCGAGGATTTTGTAGCTTAAATCGTATCGTCTAATTGAATACAGTCAACATCCCGCTTCATTTAAAGTCTCGATTTCGGTTTAACTAAGCAGTGACGCTTAGGGTTAAATGGGAAGTGACAGAGTGAGAGAAAGCGTGTCAGACGCGAAGTGCGTACTGTGATTGCTGGCGTCTAGACAGCTAGTGCGCCTCAGCGTTTTTAGCAGACAATCTGAGAGAAGGAAAAGCTGGAAGCGAACCATTCTCACCAGGAATGGGCGTTCTAGTGTTCTTTTTCAGCACACATATAACGAAAAATATCACGAACATTCCGTTCTAGTCCCATATATGCTCACCAATTGCAGCACACACTAAATCACACTTATTACTTCATCAACTACATTAAGCATAAGGTCTCGACTCGATAAAAGAGAGGCACAGGTATGTTCTTGCTCATGTGTGCAATGAACGCTCAAGTTGGGCGTTTAATCAAGGCAAAATTTATCTGGTTTGCAGGCAAACTTTAAGCTCAATTCGTAATGATAATGACGAACGACTGTTGAATATGTAAGCGAAGCATGGCTTACACTTGAATAGCATAAACTTCAGACGTGGTGTAAGATTTTGCGTTACATGGAGTTCTCCAGCCTCTGGATATCTGTGGATTTAGATTTGTCGTACATCAATCAGTCATATATTCCGTGATTTCATCCAAAAATATCGGTCGTTTTGGAACACATGTTGAATCGGATCAAAAACGTATGTTGTAGATTTGCACTAATATTTTCAGAAAAACCAGATACGAATAAATTTTAAAATAGTTTCAGCAAGCAAGAATAGCCGTTTTTCAAACAAAAATTTGCAGATTTGCTATAATCAATGTTAACTGGTCTTGTTGGTGAAAATTCGAAATAGCTGTGCATAAAAATAAGATCTTCTATGTAAAATGCAATTAATACTGAATAAAGCAAAATAGGCTCCCGTAAAATTGGTTCCTGGGTCTTTGAAAGTCTGGATATTATGGAAACCAGGCGCAAAATTCCTGCTAGTTTGCAAGTATGTATTAGGTGTTGCGAACCTAGTAACAAATTAGTCCAGTTGTGACCAGAAGGATATACCAAAGGCAGCATGAACGGAAAGTATAATCTCATGCACATTCGTTTCGTGCTTACTGGCGAATCATCAGTAGGAGCCGGTATTACGCCCATTAACCACTATATTTTTGAATGAAGAATGTAGGAGAATAGGACGGTACAATCTCCTAGACGAATGTGTAAACCTGCCGTAGTGAAGCTAACATCATTAAAGTCTACGACAATGCGACTTCAACGTTAACTCACACTATAATATATATATATATATATATATATATATATATATATATATATATATATATATATATATATGTACCGAGTCTGTAAAGGATACTAACACTATGGCTATTGTGTTAGTAACCGATACCAACATTATTGTACCGAAAAGGTACATGGTACTAACACTATGGTTTCCGAGTCGGTACATGGTACCAACCTGATGGATATCAATTTATGCTATAGTTCACCGAAATTGAGAATTACAACAATTTCTGAACGCCTGTTACTCCAATAAATCCAAACACTCTGGTCTTGATCGATATCAGTTATCACATTTCGTGGTAAGCATGACATCATTTAATTCAATATATGACATTTAAAAACAGTTTGTTTCGGAGAATTAATATATATGCAAGTACGTATTAGGTGGTGCGAACCTAGTAACAAATTAGTTCAGTTGCGACCAGAAGGATATATCAAAGACAGCATTAACGGATAGTATAATCTCATGGAAACATTTTTTTCTCATTATCCCTCAAATATTTACTAATGAACATATCTTTATATATAAATTGGAAAGCACGTATGTTCTCCAGACGTAGCATTCAAAATAATTACTAAATGCAATAACAAAAGAGAGCTAGCCACATACGAAGCCTTATGGATAAACAAATTGCAGTCGGATTTATGCAAGCAGATGAAGCATGTTCAGGCATTGAGCTTGAACTGTATGTGATGCACGCAATTGATTGGTTTCCTTTTTTCACACTCTCTCTATGTTTACATATTTCTATCTTGTTTTGCTTTCCAATTTATATATAAAGATATGTTCAATATTAGATGCTTGAGGAGATAATGAAAGAGAAATGTTTCTTGTATCTAATAAAATTTCTTTTTGTTTTTGCACATAACAAGAGTTCAATGAATATATCTATCTAGATACATGTTTACCACTGTTATATTATAACATACATTAATATAAAAACATAAGTGTGAGTCCACCAATATTTATGGTACTGCTGGCGTTATTCTCTTATTACATTTTAAGCGCGCTACCTTATATAGTTAATCCAGCCACAGTCCTTGCAATTCTCTTACAGTGAAGCATAAAACATGCATAATACTCATTTCCAGATTGATTAATCACATTTTGGATGCAATATGTTGTGGGGAGAAATGGGTAGTGGAATGATAAAACGATCAAAAGTATAGAATATTACAGTACAGTGGTAGGGTAAATGTAATTACAATTCAAAATGAAAACCAATAAACTCGCTCGTTGAGAACCATGATGGTGATCTCTATACAGGTGTAATATTCATGACACGTATACCTGATTTTGTTTCAATTCGTTCCTTAATTAACCTGGAATACCTACCGCGATTGTATGTCGCAATACGTTTGAGGGGTATTTTTTTGAACCACTTTTTCCAAAATAATGCATTAAAACCTTGTTGTTATTAACATTTACAGTCTCTGTGCATGTTATATATAGAAAATTGACTTTGAGGTCACATTGTATAAGATATAATCTACCGTTTACTCCAATATTACATGAATAAAAATTCATATAAGTGACTGTGCCAATAATCCTGTCTCATATTTCTTGGCCAAATATATGTTTGATATGGACGTAGTACCGGCTTTTACTGAGGAGCGCAAAACGCATGTGCACATGTGATTATACCTTTCGTTCTTGCTGAATTTTGGTATATCCTTCTGGTCCTATTCATTCTAATTTATTACTAGCTACGCAAAACCTGATTCACAATTCCATATAAATTAGCTCTCCGCAACTATCAACATCTAAATGATACAAGTGTTAATTTATCGATGGAAGAAAATTTTTGCAACCGGGACAGGTTATGGTTGTCCCAATGGGAATCCTTAAATTTGCTTTATAACGTAAAGTACGTAGAGAACATGCATGTGTTTAAAATTTCTATAATACATATTAACGTCACTTTACTTCTTTCTATTATTTCCGGAACCTCTGTTATAAAACGCACCGGTATGTTGCCAAATTTTGTTACAATATCTAGCGTAAAAAATAAAAATACGATGAATGTATTACATAGGCGGGTTAAGACTTTAATCCATCGAATTATTCGGGTGAGAAGGATTGGATTCAGTTCCTGAGTACTTACTAACACAATAAATACAATCCATACTAGAGTACATATTTTATTGAAGATTTTTAAATAATGTAATCAACTTTGGTTGATTGTGCATATTTAGTATTTAAAAAATTTATAAAATGTTGAAAATTGTGTTATATAATAAAGAAATACGCGGACTTCTCAGATTTTACATCGAAGAAAAATTATAATTTTATAGATATTAATAAATCAAATTTCTTGTAGAGTGATAAACAGTCAAAACTATCAATAGACACAGCCTGTGAAGATTATATGGGAAACTGAGTGAACAGGCCTACAACTGTTCTCCGTCTTAGCCTCGTTACAATTTTAATTTGTTATAATTCAAATTACAATATAAACTGTGTATTAAAGGATAAATTTATTTTAAATTAAGTATACGCAACACTGTTTAAAAGACCTCACCGTTTGCTAGAACTCAAATCGAGTCTACTGCCTGAAACTTCATGTAGTTCATTTTAAAAAGACATGCGTATCAAGTTGGATTAACCACATGCATTTTACAAAATAAAATGAAATCGAAAAGTGCACATTCTGGACATGCACACACGCAAACAATTCACCAGTTCATACTAAACTCCTGTGCAGACTACATTTGTCCAGTTTGCTGAGATGAAGAATGTTGCACACAACTACTTCTGCTGTAAGTCCTTCTTGTTGTGTACTATGAAGAAAATCTGGCAACGCACCTGATTTGAAGTGTGATTGTGTTCAGCGACTGCAAAAAATTTCTCCACATGCCAGCTGAGAGTAGTCTAAGCTATTCCTGAATTCGCTTCTTTAGTAATCCTCCAGTCTGGCCGACATAGGGCAATATACTGGGAGATTATTCTTTATATTTATGCATAGCAGGCAATTTATTGTAGAAGCAAACATTAGATGCGTAATAGGCGTCTACGTATTCACTGCATTTCAAAGTCGTCCAGTAAATATTTACGATTGTGCATCCCGCTGAAATTTATACTTACATATATCGACTTTAGTTTGGATACAACGCCTAATACATACTTGGATACAACTTTTCTGTTTTTCCGTCGTTCATATTTCATTTCTCCATCACAAACCTCTCGGAATACTCGTTTCTAATAATGTTCTTTTGATAAACGCCAGTTCTTGACATAACAACTTTACAAAACAGATTATTTTCTGTAGAGTAAATTGAGTATCATATTTGTCTTTGAGAATTGGGATAGCATTGTAATAATCAGTTTCAAATCCGTTCCATGTATATTTCTGTATATATCCGTTTATAAACCACAATCTGCCTGTATCAATATTAATAATTTAAGGTAAGACAGTGCGTTACACTGTCGGTTTTCGCGCTTACATGTACCCGCAATATATTGAAGCTGTTTTGCGCAAGCCTCCTATATAATAAAATTATGCTGCACTACACGAGATACTTGTCAATCAAATCACTATAACATTTCATATATTAGTGTTTGCGAGGTTGTTAATTGATCTTATAATATTTTCGCAACAAGGCGAAAGCAAACAGGAAATGATTCTCTATTTAGCTGATCAACTAGGTGATTTACTTTTCCAGTTGAAAAGACAATGGGTGAGTTATGCCTCCTTTAAGTATAATTGAGATGAATTAATCGGAAATTGGAAAATAATGGTATATACTTTGATTATCAAATCTAATCTCTATCCAAATGTGTAATAGGTATTGCGTACCTTATAAAAATAGTTCAAATAGGACCAGAACGATAAACCAAATTCAGCAAAAATAAAATATACAGTTATATACATATGCGTTTCGTGCTTACTGATCACTCATCTGTAGGAGACGGTTCTACTCCATACACCCACTATATGCTTCGACAGTAAATGTGCGACAGCAAGATGATGCAATCTCCTATATGGATGCATGTGCAATAAGTAAGAGTTAATTGCATTTAAAAACTCGTCAACAATGCGCCTCCAAAGCCAACCCACTATATGTAGCATATACTAGGATCACTATCACGAAAATCATTCTTGGCAGAATTTACAGGCTCTGTATCTATTATTTATGACGAGCTGTCTTTGAAGACGCAATGCTGAAGAAGATGGAACCATTCAACTGCACCACATTTCTTGACAAAATACCCAGTGGGTAAAGAGCGTAGTACGAGCTCCTACTCATAAATCACCAGTAAGCACAACCCGCATGTATACATGAGATTATACCTTTTTGCGTGCTAACACTGGCGTATCCATTTGATCCTATTTGAGCTAATTTATTAATATGAAGACAATACCTAATACACAAATGGAAAATAATGTACATAACTTTAGAGTCTTCAATTAGAGGTAGGGAATAGCTAGACACTCTTATGAAACTGACCAGCATATAGATTGGAAGTTCTGTCTGCGCATTCTTTCATGAAGACGCAGTAGAGTGTCCAAGTTAATTAGCAAATCGAATACAATAAAATCAACAATTAATATCATTGGTTAACCACCAGTCGATAGATCACTAGGCCTATATTCAGAGCTGCATTATCTAATGTTAAGAATGGAAGGATTGATAATTAAAACGAAAGTAATAAATTAAAATTGTGAAACGGAAGAATGACAGGTAATATAGTTCGCCTTATATTTTCTCAAAAACTCATTTATATTTACACGTGATAACATATATCAAGCTTTTGAATTTATCCAAGATAAATCCGTTAATTTGCTTTCATTTCTCTTTCTAACAATTCATCAAGGAAACGCATAGGAATGGAATAATTGATGCTCTACTTGTCTTTAAATATATCTCACTTACAGCTATGCTTTTTGGCAATAAAGTACATTTCTTCACCTTTAAAAATTAATTTGGGGTTCAACAAGCATCAAAATCAGGCCCAATAGTATTTTACGTAGTACTTTGTCTGAAAAATAAGGAAAAATACATGGAGACACGATTAAATATGCAGGTGTTACGGTTGACAATTTATGAAATGATCCAGCTCTACCAAAGAAATCTATTCGACGTACAAATAAACACTTACAATAATCTAGTAGCCTACTACAATAGCAATTTATAAAAATAAATAATTCATGATCGGCATACATCTAACTCAGTAATTGCTCCATCCTAATATAGCTAATTCTTAACAACAATGAATCTATCCCATCGTGTAACTTCGAAATAACCTAAAACATTGACTTTGCCTGGAGCCAACAAGTGCTCCGCTGTGGACAAAAATAGGGTTCTATCACCTGTGCTGGCTTGCGAGTGCTTTCAATTTTAATTGGGCTATAGAGCATTACTCTCGGAGCCAGCGCCACAATGTCAAATAAAAAAAGTGGACAGATTTTGAAATTTCCGAAACAACAAAAGTCAGCTGTATTAAAATTGGGTAGTATAGAGTCTACTCGGCCAGAATTGGGTCCATGAGTGCATCACAATATTTTGTTGGACTGGCGGTAGTTTTGTTATGTTGTCCGTTGACTGGTTAAATACGATGGGATTGCTGTTTACTTCAACCTCGCAAACTTGATTTAAAAGATTGTTACCACCACCCGCGCAATCAATTATTGTTAAATTGTATTATCTATATATGTATATGTGGCGAAAGCTGCAAACAGTTAATGTTCGTGACTGTATAAAAATTGTGCAGCTGAAATTTCCAGTCAAATCCAATGTATGCGAGACTGCTAAAGGAGAAAGCCGCATATCTAACTTTGATTTCAATATATATTCAATGCGGGTTGATCTTCGCTAGTCAGTTTTCCTTCGTATTCAGATGATGATCGTGGAAGGTCGAAACGCGTCAATGCGTGGCGGCTGGCGGTAGTTTTGTTATGTTGTTCGACGACTGGTTAAATACAATGAGATATGTGTTTACTTCAAGCTCGCAAACTTGATTTAAAGAATTGTAACAACCTCCCGCGCAATCAATTATTGTTAAATTGTATTGCCTATATCTGTATATGTGGCGAAAGCTTCGAACAGTTAATGTTCGCTACTGCATAGAAATTGTGCAGCCGACATTTCCAGTCGATTTCAATGTATGCAAGATTGCTAGAGGTGATTGCCGCATATCTAAATTTGATTTACATATTTATATATTCATTGCAGTTTGATCCTCGATAGTCAGTTTGCCGTCGTACTCTGATGATGATCGTGGAAGATCGAAACGCGTCAGTGCGTAGCGGCTGGCGGTAGTTTTGTTATGTTGTTCGACGACTGGTTAAATACACTTAGATATGTGTTTACTTCAAGCGCGCAAACTTGACTTAAAGAATGTTTACCACCACCCGCATAATCAAATATTGTTAAATTGATTTGTTACTACTTCGGAACACATAATCCACTGCTGAATAATTATTATTTATCCGCAACAAACAGTATAAAGCTTCTGAATTATTTTATAAATCAATGAAAATTGCAACAATCTCACTGTATCTGACCATTTGAAAACCGTACCTAACCTATAGTCAGTCATAAGTTTAGACGCGTTTCGACCTTCCAGGATCATTATAAAAATGTTCGGCAAAGTAACAAGGGAGGACCAAGCAATTACACATATATGAGCAAAATGAAATTAGATATGAGGCTCTTCCTTCCACTAGTCTTGCATAAATTTCTCTTGGCTGAAAATGTCGGATGCACAATTATTATGCAGTCGCAATCATAAACTTTCTTATAGCTTTCGCCAAATTTACGCATGATATACAATTAAACAACTTTTGCTTTCGTGGTTGTTCTTAACAATTTTTAAAATCATGTTTGCGAGCTTCATATACACACACCAATCATATTGTATCTAGCTAGTCGCACTACCTTGGAAAGCTACTATCAGTCTCCAGTACCGATGTGTGGATCTGATTAGATACGATACAAATGATGTGTTTCTTAAGCTTGCAAACTTGATGTTAAATTTTTTATCACCAATCGTGCAAACAACAATTACGTAATCGTATGACCGATATACCCGTGGTGAAGGTTGATACCCAGTTATTTTTCCGACCGCGTAAAAAAGTGTGACTGAAGTAACTAACCAAGTGCAATATATGCAAATTTAAAATTTGTTCGCACCGCAAATGTATTTTTCCATAGCCTATATATGAAATTCGGCTTCATCCTCATTTCTTTATGTACTGCTGTGCTCTGATGATGATCATGAAATGTCTAAATTCATCAGTACTTGTGACTTGCGATAGTTTGGCTACATTTTCTGACAGGTTAAATACAATGACAGATTTTATATCTAAAATTATTGAGAAGTTTTCCGTTTAAAGATTGATTATACAAAATTTAGTTGCTTACATGTTATTAAATTTAGACTTCTGTAGCTCTACAACTTAAATTGATAAATTTAACAATAATTGATTTCGCGGATGGTGGTAACAATTCTTTAAATCAAGTTTGGTAAAGCTTGAAGTAAACACCAATCCCATTGTATTTAACCAGTCGTCGAACAACATAACAAAACTACCGCCAGCCGCAACGCAAGTTCAATGTATGCGAGACTGCTAGAGGTGAGAGCCGCATATCTAAATTTGATTTCCATATATATTCAATGCGGTTTGATCCTCGATAGTCAGTTTGTCGTCGTACTCTGATGATGAACATGGAAGGTCGAAACGCGTCAGTACGTTGCGGCTGGCGGTAGTTTTGTTACGTTGTTCGACGACTGGTTAAATACAATGAGGTTGGTGTTTACTTCAAGCTCGCAAACCTAATTTAAAGCATTGTTACCACCACCCGCGTAATCAATTATTGTTAAATTGTATTGCCTATATTTGTATATGTGGCGAAAGCTGCAAACAAGTAATGTTCGTGACTACGTAGAAATTGTGCAGCCGACATTTCGAGTCAAGTCCAATGTATGAAAGATTGTTAGAGGTGAGAGCCGCATATCTAAATTTGATTTCCATATTTATATATTCAATGCAGTTTAATCCTCGATAATCAGTTTGCCGTCGTACTCTGATGATGATCGTGGAAGGTCGAAACGCGTCAGTGCGTTGCGGCTGGCGGTAGTTTTGTCATGTTGTTCGACGACTGGTTAAATTGATAAAGTAAGTTCTTCTGTCACCGGCTCACCATACTTAATAAAGCTAAGCTAATAAGGCCAGTGTAAAAATTAATTTATCCCGCTTTATTTGTACCAATAATGGTCTAATAAAACAATATCTACTGATATTCCAGTAGATATGCGTGGAGTAAGTATGTGTGTGTTTGTGGGCAGATATGTCTATAATTGTTTAGTATTTAGTTAAATATAATAACACTCTCATGCACATCCGTCTGAGTGAAGTTATATTGGCTGAATTGTAATGTGTACGCAGCCGAAGCTTTGCTCTATTTTCACCAACCTGACCGATTAAGCGAGGCCATAATAATACACTTTCCATTCCACACTAAGAAAGGCCAACAGTGGTCATTTATAGCCCATACATAATTATGAATTTAAATATTATTCGATATTGAATCATCAGTATTTTATGCTAGAGTTAGTCCGTACAATATAATCACTATAGGCATTATATTGGTAGTAGTTGTTGTAGTAGTATTAGTAGTATTTGTAGTATTAGTCTTTGTAGTATTAGTATATTTGGTTAAATGATCAAATATATCAATGATTTCATCATACATGATTGTGTTATTAAACATTCTATATTGTCTTGCCTTTGAATATTGTTGATCGCTATTAATTGTTGCCTAAATAGGTATTGATTGTTTATGTCAAAATGCGTCAAAGCCGAATAGTTATTCTCGTTTCAGAACATTAGAATAGCGAAATGACTGGGCCTTATTGCCATCACCTACCCGACAAGATGAACTCGCTCGCTTGGGATTCAGTCTCTTCCAGCGGAACGTCAAAATGAATCAAATTGATGAGCTCGTCTGTTCTTTTCGAAAAGTCACCAATTTCACTTGATTTTAGTTTTGAAATTCATTTATACCTGACTAGCTAGATTACCGTTGAAACTCCAAAAATTGCGAGAGTTAAAATTAATTTGACTAGATATTCTGATCTAATCCTATTCTTAGAATGATCGCTAAATTGATAACGCTTTAATATACAGAAGGACACTTACATCATTGATAATTTGAGGGAATCCAGCTAAACACAGGGTATACCGAAGAAACCCGCTTAATAAAGCTTATTCGCATAGACCTTTCTGGTACAGCTGAGCAGTTAATATCGATCTCCATATGTAGGTATGCACGTATGTTTTTTAGCATGTGTAAGTATTGTACGTATGTATAGAAGCAAAGATTGATTTAAATTGCTCAGTACTGTCCTTCTTGTTTGTACGTTCACGCTGTTTTCTTGTGTGGGAAAACTGCTAGCATTCGTAGGTAGGTAAAATCTTGAATTCTTCACATTTCCAGGTGCACCGATTTTTGGCCTTGATGAGTTCTTACATATCCCTTAATTTTTAAACACTCCATCAGCTGCTCGTCTGATAAAGACATAGGAACAAGATTTTGTACTCTCCTTTTTCCGAATTTTCGGGACTTCATTTCCAATCCCATCTTCAGGGTTGACATCATACTCACAGGAAAAAAACAACTTGTGGCAAATGTGGTATCCTCATTCAAGACAGATCTATTTATATTTATTTTAATTCATTATTTCTTATTGTCTGACCTATTATCCGGTCTTCATACCTATTCTCTTATACTCAAATGTATGCAAAAACTTATACACGTCATCCCTCCCCCCACGCACACAGCAACCAATAAGCACATGTGTACTCTACTAAAGTTACATCTATAGAATAACTATTAGCAAACACTATGGATTGACATACATGCCTATCCGTGATGTCTCGAATTTTTAGTTGCTGTTCTGGAAACGTAGAAGGATCAATATTTTTTTTTATTTTTATCATATTGAGTAATCCTCAAATTCCTGGTTTACCTAATCTCATTCTGTGTGCAATAGGTTATAGAGAGAGATTAGTAAACTGTTCAAAGAGAATAGTATTATTCTATTGTTTGGAAAAGACCGAATAAGAAGCCTACACTTACTAAATGTATCTCACCCAAATACGCATAGACTCATATCCTGTAAAAAAAATTATTTAAATATCTGTCTCCAAACCATTTACATGTCTATACATGTATAAAAATGTACATTTAAGCAACAAGATGGTTTTCTACGCATAATTTTGGTGTATAATATTTTAAATTTAATTATATATATATATTTATTCATATATATTTATACCCACATCTTATATATAAAAAGCCATTTACATATTCGTCTACACGCTATATCTTATGCATATATAGTTAATCATATAAGCTATTTCCACATCTTTTATAAATATCTATATACCATTCATATATATATATATACCCACGTTTATACACCATATATAAAATGAACATCTACAGATAAATTACATCAGTCAAAACACTTTCTGTTAATTTTAAATATCACTATATATATATATATATATATATATATATATATATATATATATATATATATATATATATAAGCAAAACAATGGGTTCTTTGAAATTCAAGTACCTACTATTCACCCAATGTTTATAGTATATCTAAACAACATTTATATTTTTTTCATTTTTACTTACATTTTATAAAAAATATAAAAAATATGCATACATATACACGTCTATAAACAATAATATATATTATGTATATCAAAATGTATATATATATACAATGAAAGCGATGACACACCAAATGACGTTACGCAAAAGGAGTGGTCTAAATTGCGCAAAAGCAGTAATCTGAATTGCGCAAAGCAAAGGCCAGCATAACGAAGAGGAGATTGGTTACAACACATGTACAGTGGGATTGGATGACCGAATATACTAAAGAATCCAGAACAATGGCAGTAGATACTGGTAGAAATAAGATTTATTAATAAATGTTATTCCATGGAGTACGTTGTTTTGTTCTTATATGTATATATATATATATATATATATATATATATATATATATATAAGCAGCAATGTGAGTTCCTCTCACATCTTATATAAGAATCTAAATATCCTTCCACATATATGTTACAAATATCTAAAAAAGCATTTAGGTAACCATGTGAGCGCACACCACATCTTATATGCGTACAAAGAATTATTCATATATATGTTTCTGCACACAGTGTGAGATTAGGTATACCAGGAATTTGAGGATTACTGCAATATGGTCGGAATAGAAAATTTTATTGATCCTTCTATGCGTCCAGAACAGCAATTTAAAAATCGAGATATCACGGATAGGCGTGTATGTCAATCTATATTGTTTTATCGTAGATATTCTATAAATGTCAATTTATTATATTAAACTTATGTGTATATAGGTTGCTTTGCGTGTGGAAGGGGGGTGACCTGGATATGTTTTTGTATAAATTTGTGTATAAGATAATAGTTATGAAGACCGAATATTAGGGCCGACTAAATGTTTCTTGAATGAAGATTGTTTTTGCGAACCTGGGCAAGACAATAAGAAATACTTTAGGAGTTGCAATAAATATAAATAGATCTGTCTTGAATGAGGATACCACATTTGCCACAAGTTGTTTTTTTCCTGTTAGTATGGTGTCAATATATTAATTGACTAATCATGTCGTAACGACGCAAACAGCATTTACATGCGATGCAGTGTTTCGGCGGTCCGTAGCCATGTTCGAAGTACCTAGAAGTTCCAAATTTAGCGGCAAGCTCAACATTTCAGCATTGTAGATTGCTTCATGTGCACAGGGTGTTTCGAGCCCTGTTTATTTGGTTTTCACTGTGCTGACCAAGACAGCCTAAGAAACGTCAATAAGTTCGATATTTGGTAGCTTTGCTATATTGCGGGACTGCATTGTTAAACTGTTGATGCTCTGCACATTCAATTTATCCAAGTTTTAGCATTTTTCGCTTCTGGAATAACCAACCATTGCTTAAATAAAATATGCAAAAATATATTTTGATGACTGCGGAGAAATTATGCAGCGAATAAGCTAGCCAAGTAGAAAGTATTCATCACAACTCAAGGACAAGCTGCATCTCCATTAAAAAAATTTTGTTGGATCTGTTACCCAATGTATAAAAGGAAACGTCAACCACACGCACTGATGCGTTTTGATCCTGAACAATTATTATCAGAGTTGGAAAGAAAATTCAAAAACAATGTTTATAACACAAAATACTTATCTACATATCCTTTTCAAATCTCATTTCTGATAGACATATCTACACTGTACTTGAAAACAAAGCATATTTTATTTAGTGCCGTATAAAAATTTTTTATTCAGTTTGTCATTGTGCTCTGCTGATGACCAGGTTAATTTGAAGCGTGTCAAAACAGTCGCCTGTGAGTATTTAGATACTGTTTTTAGCGGAGAACTAGTATATATGCGATTTTGTTGCGCATCTAGTAACAAATTAGTGCAGTTGTGACCAGAAGGATAAACCAAAGACAGCAAAACCGGAACGTATAATCTCGTGCAAAATCGTTTCGTGCTTACTTGCGACTCATCAGTAGGAGCGGGTATTACGCACTATAGTTAAATACTGTTTGTTGCGAAGAACTAATATATATGCAAGTATGTATTAGGTTTTGCGAACCTAGTAACAAATTAGTTCAGTTGTGACCAGAAGGATAAACCAAAGGCAGCATGAACGGAAAGTATAATCTCATGCACATTCGTTTCGTGCTTACTGGCGACTCATCAGTAGGAGCCGGTATTACGCCCTTTAACCACTATATATTCGGTAGAAGAATGTGGAATTGTACCGTCCTATTATTCCACATTCTAGTGGTTAAAGGGCGTAATACCGGCTCCTACTGATGAGTCGCCAGTAAGCACGAAACGAATGTGCATGAGATTATACTTTCCGTTCATATTGCCTTTGGTTTATCCTTCTGGTCACAACTGAACTAATTTGTTACTAGGTTCGCAAAACCTAATACTAATTATTTAACTGTAATATATTCAATTGAATGATGTCATGCTTACCGCGAAATGTGATAACTGATATCGATGAAGGCCAGAGTGTATGGTTTAACTGGAGTAACAGGTGTTCGGAAATTGTTGTAATTCTCAATTTGGGTGAACTTTTGCATAAATTTATATCCATCAGGTTGGTATCATGTACCGACTCGGAAACCATAGTGTTAGTATCCGGTACTCATCGATTTCAAAAAAGGTATCAGTTACTAACACAATAGCCATAGTGTTAGTATCCTTTACAGACTCGGTATATATATTATATAGTGTGAGTTAGCATTGAAGTCGCATTGTCGTTGATTTTAGATGATGTTAGCTTCACTATTACAGGTTTACACATTCGTCTAGGAGATTGTACCGTCCTATTATTCCACATTCTTTGACCAAATATATAGTGGTTAAAGGGCGTAATACCGGCTCCTACTGATGAGTCGCCAGTAAGCACGAAACGAATGTGCATGAGATTATACTTTCCGTTCATGCTGCTTTTGGTTTATCCTTCTGGTCACAACTGAACTACGGTTATAGTTTCAGAAAAGTTATGTCTTTTATTATAAACTATTAAATCAAGGCTATTCGTAAAGAATCTTATGATGGACTTCCTTTCATCTTAATGTGTACATGAATGTCAGAAACTAACATGCCAATGTAAAAATTGTTCATCGCGTACGCAGTTACACGTAGGTTCATAAAGGAACAAAAAGCCAGCAAATGTCAGCATGTTGGGGCTAGGCCTGAAACCAGGACGCATTTCCATCCAAGTCTTGCAGTCATCCACTGTGCTAACCAAGTCATGATCTGCATGCAATTTTCAGCTAAATTATTAATTTTGTTTTTTGGCCAGTCTTTAACTCAGCTGCATCTGCTACGGCGTCGTTTTTAGCCTAATGTTACAACTAACCGTTTTCTATTGGTTTTTATGAGATCACCATGGAGGAAGGACTGGTCAATAACGAAAGTTGGTATATAACTGAGAACTGACTGTGGTGCGCGGTTTGGGTGAAAAATTGAATGAGTAACAAGACTATGAAGCACACGAGGCCTGGTTCGACGCATGACCACTGGAATTCTCGCAAGTAAGTGAAGAGTGCCCAAACTGGATAAAATCAGTCTAATTGGTAAATTAAACGAACATTGATTGCGCGGGCGGTAAGAACCTTTACTATAATCAAGGTTGCAAACTTGATATAAACACCTGACCAATTAAATACTTACATTTTATCAGTATAAACTAAGAATTGTATAGTGTAGAACAGGCAAATGATCCGATAGACGGGTTTCTTTCTTATTGGCAATTCATCATGTACTGGCCAGAGTTATCCGCGGACAGGGCTCAAGTCTGGGCACGTCTGCTTCTGAATCTGGTGCTCTAACCACTGAGCTACCCTGCCGCACACAGCACACAATTTTTAGTCATATACCAACTAATTTAATTCCGTTAGACTTTTTCACTTTTAGGTGGAGCTTTTATGGCATTCATTTTGACCCAAAGTTCCAACTAACCATCCCCAATCTGTCATTACTAAACAGACACCACACTAGATGTGGATGGGGTATTGAAATGAACATTTATATAATTAAACGAACATTGCTTGCTCGGGCGGTGATAGCATTTATTATAATCAAGGTTGGGAAATTGATATAAACACCTGGCCCATTAAATACTTACATTTTGTCAGTATAAACTAAGAATTGTATAGTGTAGAAAAGGCAAATCATCCAGTAGACCGGTTTCGTTCTTATTGGTAAATCATCATGTACTGGCCAGAATTTTCCGCGGACAGGGCTCGAACCTGGGCACGTCTGCGGCAAATTCTGGCCAGTACATGATGAGTTCCCAATAAGGACGAAACCGGTCTACTGATGAATGTGTCTAATTCGTAGTTTATACTGACAAAATGTAAGTATTGGGCCAGATGTTTATATGAAGTTGCAGTCTTGATTATATTAATTGGTAACTTGTTTATTCTATCTTATGCTATGCAGAGTTTATAATGAAAATAAATATAATAAAAACTGTAGCATTATAATTAAAGTTAACTTTGGTAAAACCATCTGTTACTAATCGCTTCGAGGTTCTCGCCATTAAATTTAAATTGGCCGTTGGACCATTTTTAATCTACAAAACCTATTAACATGACAGAAATCCAAAGATAATTTAAACTTATTTGGTTTCCTGATAACCAAGGGATTACTATTTCTCTTACTCGTTTAATAGTTCCGGAAGACTTTTCTATATAATTTTTGAGTAAAAAATGTAATCATAAATTAACTTTATCAAATTTACAATGACAAAAACCGCTATTCTATATTGCTATTTGGCGCATCTATTACAGCAGCGAAATAATGTTCGTGTGGGAATTCTTTTCAGGTAATTCTGATTATGTAGGACGGTAGCAACCATTTGAACCAAGTTTGTGGACTGTACCTAAAACCAAATCCTTATTTGTGGGAGATAAATAACTGATTTTCAATACAATATGTGTGCTTTATGAATTGATCTTCAATAAGAACTGAGCTATTTTACTCTGAAGATGACAACGCTAGACCGAAACACTTCCGTACATGAGACTGACGAATGTTTGTCTATGTTCTGCCACCGCTGCTCTTTTTATTGATTCAAATAATGCGTTTTAGCTGGTATTTTTCAGTGTTTTTATTCACATTGACTTAGCATTGGATAAATAATGAACGATTTCTGATTAAATAATTGATTAGACAAATTTATATGTGACGTTTGTGTATTATCAAGAATACATGCGTAGGCTCCAAAAAAGTTGGATTTATGCACTTTTTTTATAAATTCACACTGCTTAAATCCTGTATGACTTCATTTTTAATCTAATTTAATAACATTAATCGAGCTTTCTGCCGATTATCTTTACATACTACATTCATTCTACATCTAAATTCAATTGCAAAATCAAGCATGAATGAAATCATAAATATATTATAAAGTATATATAAATATATATATATATATATATATATATATATATAACAGTTTAAGAAGTATATTTTCTTTTCAACTGAACTCCATTCTACAGTAATAGCCGGTGCTTTACATAATCATGTTTTTGAAAAGCAAGGGGTACGAAATTACATAAAAATATACATCTTAAGGCAAAAAGTAGGAGACATAAATCTTACATAAGTAAATAAAAACTAAGATTCTTCAAATGAAGTTTGCGAGCTTGAAGTAAAACCAATCCAAATGTATTTAACCAGTCAACGAACGACATAGCAAAGAACTAAGATTGTCATTTTAAAGCTTATTTCGCAGTATATTCATCGTAAGTTAATAAGTCACTGTTACTGTCTATGGCTAATCGACGCATACTAGTTATTATTTCCGATCTGAAAATCGTCTAGAACGCTTCACTTCTTGCAGTACGAGTAATATCTCCAGTTGTGTGTCAGGTAAATACGGTTTTACACCTTTATTAGAGAAGTTTCCATTTCGCTTTTCCGCAATCAGCTTGAATGTTAACATAATTTACTTCACAATTTCGACACGAATTAAAAGTAGCTTATCAATGTATATTACTTTTATACATTCAAAGTCTTGGTTATTAACCATAAACCACTAATATTTCGATAAGACCAAATATAAGGGCTTCAATAAATCATCTCAAACTGCGCATGAGTACAAACCCACGCAAAAATAAACATATATATATATATATATATAAGTGCCGCTCAGGTTTATTGTATACATGCTAAATAATTTAAAATAAGTTCTGTAATAGCGTTTTGCGCGTGAACGACTATTCAAATGCAAAATTTTAGCACTTATAATTAATTCAATAACACTCACACATCCTCATCACCATATACAAATATATACCCGGGAGGTATATATATGGCCTTTATATATATATATATATATATATATGTATATATGTAATCTCTTTTTCTGTGCATGTGAGCAAATGATAATGAGGGTGTAAATAATCAGAAGAATAAAACTTTTCAGCAACATTGCTAAGGCACACTTAATTAATGCTTGCACATAATAAAATCCTGTTAGAACAAAGAGAGCGTAGAGAATAGCAGAAAAGTAAAATCGAGTTGCTAGGTGCATCGAAAACCTGACATTAACTTAATAATGAAGTGAATAGTTTATTCGTGTCCATCATAAGAGGAGCCTTCGCAGGGGCCGGTATTATGCCCTATACCTATATAAAGTCTTCAACAAGGCAACTATATATACCGATCCTGTAAATAGTACCAATACTATGTTTGTTGTGTCAATACTTGAAATCAACACTGTGGTTGTTGAATAGGTGCATTGTACCAACACTATGTTTGCCGTGAATAGTAATAAATGATACTGATCAAGCGCTGAGTGTATGGATTTGCTGGAATAACAGGAGTTCAGATATAATTTTCAATTTTGGTGATCGCTAGCATACTTGGAATCCATGGTGTTGGAAAAATATACCGAATCGGAAACATTATTTTTGGTTCCATTTACCTATTTGGCATCCACAATTTGGTATGAGGTATTGTCAGAACACCATAGCGTTGGTACCCGTCGCAGGCTTGGTTTATATATTATATATAACGGGTGGCTTTAAGGTCGCAGTATAGATTTTATATGAATTTTTTTTCACTACCGCAGGTTTACACATTCGATTAGGAGATAGCACTGTCTAAGTGTCTCACATTCCTCACTCAAATATATATGTAGTTTGGCGTGTAATACCAGCTTCCTTACTAGGTGCGCAACATCTAATACGATATTAAACAACATTGCCGATCCGACTGCCTCGGGTCTGCTCATTTTCATGCCGATTACTTAAAATTAAAACTGTCGCGCACTACAGAATTTAATGAGTTTACGATTTTCGGTAATTCTACCTCAAAATATCTTCCGAAAGCCAATAACTTTTAAAATTTGTTTGAGATAAAAGCGCGCGAATGTGTCAGAATGTCGTATCCAATGGTTTTGCGTGTATTTTCTTTAATGTATAATAGAGCGTATGACCAGATGTTTCCAACGGTCATTTCTATCTACATATTGCTAATTATGGTTCAATAGAGATTTTAATGGGGATAATTTAGTACCTTTACTGACTTGGGTCTTTCCAAAATATTTATGCAAAGCAATATTGACCTATAATTTTAAATACTTCAGAATTTATTCTGTTTAAAATTATTTCATATGCCAATGACGCGTTAAACAAAAAAAGATCACGACACACTTCCTCAAATACTTGACAGTGCTCTATGCAGGTGTGATGCGGGAAAACTCGTTGACATTAAGCTCTATTGCAATCCATCTTATTTTTAGCTATTCAGTAAAAAATATCACTCCTACTTCGTCTAAAAATGCGTTAAAAATGCTTGGTTTACAATATATACGAACAGCGTAAATGGTCGAAGAAATATATTATATCAAAAAGTACAAATCAAGATAATCGCCAAATAATTCACGTTTTCGGAGAAACTTACATGCGTATTTCTATATGAAAACGCATTAACGAAGAAGCTAATAGCCCACGTAAAAGAAAGTCAGAGAACAAGGGCGCTACAAAATTTAATGTGTCGTCAGAAGCATGCGCATAAATAAAAATAATTCGAACTGGGATAATCTATAAACGCATAGCGCCATCGGACTTTCCGTTAGCGATGCTTCAATCAAACATGTACCAAAGAATGGCAGAGCTTCTGTATTTTCCATAAGCTGCCGTATCATGTTTTATTCTGCCGTCACTGCGTGTATCTGATGTTTTGCAGATTTTACATCTTATCGAACTCTCAGTTTACTTTTTCAATCTGTGTTCATTGTGTTACAGACCTCTAACGTAACTCAGCAGATAATGCAACTGCAAAAATTGAATAAATCACTTTCTGTGATATATGCAACAGACAAGTCTTGTTTCAAAAGTTCCGTTGAAAGCTGAAGCCCCAGCTTTCCCAGGCGTACGAGCTCGCACATCGGCGCTGTTCCTCCAGGCTAACTCTGCAGAAGTTGGCACATTACAAACTCAGAGTCATTGAATAGGGCATCTGCCATAATTCTGTCTATGAAGCTAATCATATTCGTCCTGAAATTCTCTGGCAAATCCATCCTTGTTGCAACAAATTGATCCTTTGAATCACTAATGAGGCTAGTATTAAACAGTATCTGAGCACCATCAATCCACTCTTAATAATTTTCGTACCAGTACGGTGCTAGCATGAAAAACTTTGATCTGGCGCAGTCGCCAAATTCTGTAGAGTTTCATAACCAAATTCTTAACAAGAACCTCTTCGATGACAGGTTTGCATCTGTCTGATTGTAGTGATACTTCTGATCTTTTGCAATCAGAATTATTCTACAGTTTGATGAGCTAGCCCAATCATCAATATTTATTAGGCTAAATCCCATAACCACCTTGGTTAGATTCTTAATCTCATTCGATTTGAGTTCAACATCCATAGATAACAAAATGTTATTATTGAACAGTAAATAATGGCACACAAATATTTACGCTTAAATAATTTCTATGCCAAATAAGTTTGATATAGAAGGAAACAAGCGCATTCCTGCAGCTGTGGAGTTGCAGATAAAAGAAGAACGGACGGGGAACGCGTCTTAGTTGCTGGACTGATATATTACTGAAATGGAGTCGAAAAAGAGAAGCCTTAAATTCTGGATCTTTCAGTGAGAGCAGTAAACGTGGACTCTGACCCGACAGGCGTAAGTCCATGCCATACAAGAGCTGTGCCGTTGACGTGCGAATAGTTTTGCGTGTACGAGAACGCATTGAAAGGAGTATTAGAAGTAATAAACCGACCCAATTGCCTTTAAAAGACGAAAATGTTAAAGCGGCGCTTGGTAACCTATTCATTCTATTTATTACAACATTGTAAATTTTGATGGTAGGTACGATCTGGCGTAAAGGCATGCCACGAAACGTGGGGTCATTCTAAAACCGGTACCTCTATTTGTAATAACCTCGTTACGAACACCATAATGAGATATCCATGCAAGTATGAAACCATTAATACCATCATTATTTGAAATGGCGCAGAGGATAAAGCCGCAAGCCATCGATAAATTCATCGATCTTAGTTATAATTTAGTTTACATTTTGAAGTTAAAAATTTAACTATTTCGATGTGAGCAATGACTGGGTGTAATGTCGTTGGTGGTAAATAATCAAACTTGGAATGACTATACCCGGTGATTATTTTCTTACGGCATTTGACACACCCAGAGTCCAATCGTTTTCCATCCTGCCTAACTTTTTGGTTCAAATAAGTTCTGCTACAAGATTCATGGTTAAATTACCACCTTGATGAGAAATTGAGTCAGTGGAGCCAAAATCATACCTCCGGAGGCTGGTAAGCAAAACAGGCTTGAATTACACAATGGATCCAATCTCCCAGAATTTTATTATAATCAAGGCTTCGGTCTTGATATGAACACCTGACCCATTAATTACTTACATATGTCAGTATCAACTAAGAATTGTATAGTGTAGAAAAGGCAGTTCATTCAGTAGACCGGTTTCGTCCTTAATGGGAACTCATCATGTACTGGCCCAAATTTGCCGCGGACAGAATTCGAACCTGGGCACGTCTGCTTCGGAATCTGGTGCTCTAACCACTGAGCCATTCCAGAATTTTATACCTGTCTATCTAAGGAGAAAAGCCTGTCGTCATCGGATTGGGTGTTAAGGATGGATACTGAGCTACATTTCTTTGTAGACATTACATTAGAGAGCTTACGGGATATATATATATATATATATATATATATATATATATATATATATATTGGACAGGATAGCTTTCAATTCGTAGAAAAAATTCACGACCTAAATTTGAAAGAGAGGAAAATGGTGTCCCTCGATATAAAGTCGCTCTTTACTAGCATTCCAGTAAATAAAACTATAAATATCCTATGTGAATATATACGATCATCAGGAGCGGAAACACTGATAGAAGTGGACGACATGAGAGAACTACTTCTATTATGCACATCCAACGTACAATTCGTATTCCAAGGAGTCTTCTACAGACAAATTGACGGCATAGGTATGGGTAGTCCTCTTGGACCAGTATTGGCAGACATATACATGCACCATTTAGAAACAACTGGTTTAAAACCATTTATCAATGGAGCTCATTTTTACGTGCGCTACGTTGACGATACTTTCATGGTCGTTGAAAAGGATGAAGATACAAATTCACTACTACATCACATAAACAAGGTAGACCAGGCAATCAAGTTTACAATAGAAGAAGAAAAAGACGGATATTTATCCTTCCTAGATGTAGGAATAACGAGAGGTGAAGAAGGTACTCTCTCAAGGTCAGTTCACAAGAAATCAAGCTGGACTGGACAATATGTCCATTATATGAGTAGTGTGCCAAAGGCGTACAAAAGAAACCTAATAATGAATTTGGGCACACGAATACGCAGGATTTGTTCACCGGACAACATTGAAGGAGAGCTAAATTTGCTTCGCGAAGCGTTGAGAAATAATGGCTATCCGGACTGGTTCATTGAATACAACTTGAGGCAACGCAACAAAATCGTGGCCAATTTGGAAGAAAATCAAACTCCCCAGATAGTAACGCTTAGTGTTCCCTTTGGAGGTGATCTTCCAGCGGAAATCTTCAAACGAAAAGTAATTCGAGCGACAAAAGCACAGTTTCCATCAATACAGGTGAGAGTGGTGTTCAACACAACAAAACTGATGCGCACGAATGAAAAAGATAGCCTCTCTGTGACGTCAACACCTTTGTCTGTATACAAATTTCAATGTACCTGCAACGCTCAGTACATCGGCAGATCAAAAAGGAGGCTCGAAACTAGAATAAATCAGCATCTCCCTCAAAAACTATTAAAGAGGGGTGCAGCTCCTGCACAAAAATCAGCAATTTGCGAACAAGTACTACTCACAGGTCATGCTGTTAGTAGTAACAATTTTTCAGTTCTCTACAAGGCAAAAACAGAGAAAATGCTTCTGGCTTTTGAAGCTATTGCAATTAATAAGCTGAAGCCCTGCTTAAACGTGCAGAAAATAATTCAAAAAGAAATTAAATTGGACTGGAACAGAAGACATAACTGACATGCCTTTAAAAATAGCCAACGCTTCGCAAAATACGACACATACATCAATTACGGACGCAATTACAATGAAAGCGATGACACACCAAATGACGTTACGCAAAAGGAGTGGTCTAAATTGCACAAAAGTAGTGGTCTAAATTGCGCAAAACAAAGGCTAGCATAACGAAGAGGAGATTGGTTACAACAAATGTACAGTGGGATTGGATGAACGAATATACTAACGAATCCAGAACAATGGCTGTAGATACTGGTAGAAATAAGATTTATTAATAAATGTTATTCCATGGAGTACGTTGTTTTGTTCTTACATTTTAAAAAATGGTGAAATTAGAAACTATCAATATATATATATATATATATATATATATATATATATATAAAAGTGGCAAGGAGACAGTAATAAAACGGTAAATTGAAAGTATACATGCCCTGCAAAATTTACGCTTATTCAAATCCGCTGCCAATGATTGAGCAGATTAAAGATGAATTTGCCGCTATTGACTTGGATCTGTCGCAGAGGACTGGATGTGATTAATTTAAAAAGTTTAATGCCGGTTAAATCATTTTGGTGAAAATCTAGTGATGCGGTTGATAAAATGCTGCGCATAAAACTCAATGGCAAAAACTGAAAGTATCTTTTTGACGATTATATTATAGCGATAAAAATGTTGGTGATGAAATTAACTTCAATACCGCAGGTACACAGATTCGTATAGATTTTACCGTCCGATTTCCCCACATTTTTCACCAAAATATATAGTGGGTAAAGGGCGTAATACCGATTCCTACTGATAGGTTGCCAGCAAGCACGAAACAAATGTGCACACGAGATTACACCTTCCAGTTTATTTTTCTCGTCCTTTTGGCCCAATCTGGTACTAGTTGCGCAACACTTAATACACAATTGCATATATTAGTTCTCCGCAACAAATAGTATGAAACTGTTATAAATTATGCGTGGTAACTGCACTTAATACAGATATAGTGCCAGTTTCACGACTCATCTGGACCGAATTCATATACACGCCTCTTCAAGGATTTAAGTTGTATATTAAAGGCAATAGAATTATTTTCTAAACCATAACTTTACTTTACTTTACTGCGGCTGGCTCCTTTTAGAGGATAAGCCGGCTCCATTGATATCCCGGATTAAACCTCTCCATGCCGGGCGGTTGGCAGCCATTTCGGAACATAAAGAGGGCCAATGACGCTCCCAGTGACGCGGACCATAAACATTGCGTGAACCTGGGAGTTCCATGTCCGATTTGATTGTTGCAAGCCATGTCTTCAGTTGTCCACCTCGGCGGCGGCGCCAGTTTTGCACATTGACCTGGGTTCATCACCTGCCGTACCATTTCGTCTTCGGGTTTGCGTAGTACGTGCCCGAACCATTGAAGTCGACGATGTTGGATCCAGACGGATAGTTGCATGATGTCACCGCATTGGTGACGAACAGATGCGTTCGACCCTCGGTCCATCCATTTTGTCTTTGTGATGTACCTAAGGCACCAATGGTCGAATACTTCGAGCTTTTTGGAGTCCTCAGAACGTAATGGCCAAGTCTCACAGACATACAGTAGCACAGGGCGAACAGTAGCCTGGTAGACTCGGATTTTCGTTTTGAGGCTGATTTCACTTCTTCTCCAAAGTGAGTTCTTCAATTGTAAGAAAGCAAGTCTGGCACGGTCGATGCGTGTTCGGACTTCATTCTTTGCTTGACCAGTTGGAAGCATTTTTGAGCCAAGGTACGTAAAATCGTCGGCTGTTTCGATTGGGCTGTCGTACACCGTGAGCTGCTCATCAGATGAAGATACACCGATGGCGAAGGCTTTCGTTTTGTCGGCATTGATTTCCAGACCAACGGCTGATGAAAACTGGGCCACTTGATCCAAAACGGCTTGCATGCTCCCAAAGCTGTCAGCAAGGAGAACAACATCGTCTGCGTAATCAACATCCGTCAGCCATAGGTTATTTGATACTTGAACGCCTCGGAACTCAGTTAGCGCGTTGCTCAGAATCCAGTCAACCGCATAATTGAACAATGTGGGTGACAAGGGACATCCAATAGTTTTAACCCAGATTCGTTACAGAAAGCGAAAGGGCAGATATACTTCGTAATGGCTATGAATATCTAGCGATTATTCTCAAAACTAGCCTGTCTGGCGCAGTCGCCAATTTGAGCACACTCGGTGACGGCTATGCAGTTACAAATAGCGTCCAGAAAAGCAGTTTACTAAATTTGGCCATGAAGATGTTCATTATATGTCACCGGTAAATCACGCGAATGGCGTGAGCTACAGTTCATAGTCGGTGGTTTTCATATCCTTACAGGCTCGTTGGGTGGGCCCTGCTATCCTGCTATTGACCGAGGCAGTAGTTAAGAATTCAGTCAAGTGATAGTTGACCAAAATGACGTTAACCAGCAGATTAGCAGAAGCAGGAGGCGGCAAACACTATTCTGAAGTCCAAGGTGAAACGTGATGATATGTGTGGCAACAGAAATAAGCTGACAACCGCATGGATTCGATTAAAAAATAAAGCGATAACGATTGACAAAACTGTATCCTGTAATTGCAATCGAATGGTTAGCGTGAGTCAGATAGCTGACGGCAATCTGTGCAAATAAAACAGCTAGTGTAGACAGCAAGCTTAGACAGAGACCAAGACAGTGAGAGTGGCCATCGAGTATCATAGCGACTGCATAGCAAATGATTTGCAGCTACCGCACGGTTAAAAGATGGTCAGATCAGATTTTTGGCTTCCTTATTGGCCTGTGTCAATTAATCAAATTTTAATAAAATTTTAAAAAACGCCCGAGATTTGCATTTGACGCGTTTCAGTTGTGTAGGGCTCCAAGAGACATGTTGTGCAATGTTGCACAAAGTAGTTATGAAAAGTGGTAAGCCACAAGCTGTTGATCAGCTATAAGTAATAAAATATATTGTTGTTCTCATGCTAGGATGGAGCACACATTTTAGCTGCTTCAGCAATGATATAATGCCGAATAACTAATATGTTATCCGCAATTATTCTCGTACGCATAGTACTTGACTGGAAATTTCAGCTAAACAATTTCTATGCAGTCAAGAACAAAATTTTGGTAGGGTTTGTCGCGCACATATAAATTGAACAACTAATCAATCATTGATTACGCGGGTGATGATAAAATTATTTAAATCAATTTTGCGTGTTTTTGAGATAAGCGCCAGTCGAAAAAACAGAACAAAGCTACAGTCAGCCACATGTACTGAAGCATTTCAAACTCCAACGATCATCATCAGGGCACAACAGCAAACTGACGAACGGGGATTGAATATACAGTTTATGGTAAATTCGATGTGTAGAACTCACGAAAAGCAGTCCAGCATAGACTGTACTTAATTGAAAATTCCTGTGGGACAGTTTCCATGCACCCAGAAACATACTTTGCTCAGCTTTCGCCAGACGTATATAAGGTATGCAATTAAACGATGAGTGTTTACTTCGAAAGTGCTAATAATTCATTAAATGTTCTTGAGCTTGAGATAAAAACCAATACTATTGAATCCAGCTAGTCTGAAAAAAGTAAAACTATTGTCAATCACATTTGCTGATGCGTTTCGTTCTTCCACAATCGTCAACACAACACGATGCCAAAACTACTAAACAGGATCAAATCACAATGCATGCACGAGGCATTGAGCATGAGATATGCGGTTCTGACACAAAGTGGTGGTTAATACGCTCTGATTGACTGGAAAGGTCGGCTGCACGATTTCTATTCTGTCACGAACATAATTTTTTTTCCGATTTTAGCGCACAAATATATATGTTACAGTTAAACAACCACTGATTTCGCATGTGGTGGTAACACTTATTTATATAATATTGGCGAGCTTGAAATCAAATCAACAATCAATCGCACGTATTGATGCGTTTAGATTTTCATGAACGTCATCATACTACAAAGGTATACTGACCATCAAGGACCAAACTACAATGCATTTACAAGCTATGGAAATTCATATAAGCAGTTCTCCAACAGTTGCCTCGCATACACCGTACTTGACTGGCATTTTATGCGGCACAATTTTTATGCAAGTTCCGATTATAACATTTTGGCATATTTCAACACACGTATATAGGTTGTACAATTAAATAATCGCTGACTGTGAGCTTGGTAATAAAAATTATTGATATCAGGTTTGCGAGCTTATTTGAAAAACTAATCCAGTTGAATCGTGCCAGTTGCAAAGTCGAGCTATAACTGTCATCCACATTTGCTTCCTTCCATAAAAATCAGAAGAGCATAGCGGCAAATTGACAAACAAGTATCAAACTGACATTTATATGCAGGGCATGGAAGCACAAATATGCGAGACTCTCCAAGTCGTTTCGCATACAATTTACTCGATTAAAAAATCTCGGTTAAATAATTTCTAAGCGGCTACAAATATAAAAGTTGGACAAATTTTTGCACATTTACATAATGTAAGCAATTGAATAATCACTGAATATACGTGTGGTGATAATATTAATTTCAATCAAGTCAACGGCTTTGGATAAGCACCAATCAAGACAGTCGCAAAACACAGCAAAACCAGGGTCAAGCAGATGTTCTGGTTCGTTACGACGTTCCATGAGCATCAAAACGTAAAACCGAATTAAAAATAAGTATCACATCGTAATTCATAAACCAAGTATTGAAAATAGGACACGCAATTCTCACACAAAGCAGTCTAGCATACAACCTACGCGACTGGAAATTTCGGCTGCAAAATTTTATAATGCCATGGACTTAATATTTTCGCAGATGTCAATACCCGAAAAATATAATTTACGTAACAAAATAAATGTTTATTATGCAGGTGGAAATAAAAATTATTCTAATCAAACTTTCGAACTTGAGATAAATTTCAAACCTAGTGTGTGTAATCTGTCGCAAGACCTACTTTACTTTTTACTTTACTGCGGCTGACTCCTTTTGGATGATAAGCCGGCTCCAATGACATTTCATGGAGTTTCTAGGGAATTTGGTACAAGTGGTGTCCCCTCAACACTCGGCTTTTTGATCGAGGACGCACCTCTAGCCTTTGCACATCCAAGCGCAGTCTGCAAGGCAGCAGTAAGTTGCATGGTTGCTGGTGGCTGTTGAGAGCTCATTCGCCATTCGGAAGTACGGGGTACTGTCCAGGAGTCCATGTAATCCTGTGGCTGTTGAACCCTTTTGTGGCGGGGAACACACGCCGAGTCATGGTGCCGTCGTCGGGCTCATGTGGTATTTTATAGGAGATCCGATTGCCGGTCGGAAATCCACCACGCCCTGGTGACACCACCGCCATAGCCCCGTTAGCCCATGTACGATCGGCCATCGAGACATGGTTGACACCGTCGTACCACGTTGAGGAGGGGATGGATTTACCCAATAACGCCTGTCATGCACACTGACGCGATTCGAACTTCCATGATCATTGTCAGTAAACAACTGCCATCTGAATAAAGAGCATCAAACTGAAAAGCACATACTAGGTAGAAGCATGAGATGTGCACGTTGTAATAACAACTATTCAGGCAATGTTGGTGAGCTCAAGATAACTAAAAATTACATTGTACTTAACCGGTCGCACAGCATAGCCCAATTAACGTCAGTCACACGTACCAATTGGTTTCAAAATTGCAGCATCATCAGCAGATCATGACAGCCAATTGACTCCCGAGAATAAAACCAAAATGTATAAACAAATTGTCGAGAATCAGCTATGCTCTATTCAGCATAAGTAACCACGCTTGACTAGATATTTCGGATAATTAAGATCAATATAGCGAGCATGAAATAAACCCCTAATAATATCGCACCTCCCCAGTCACACAACAGAAAAACTACAGTCAGACACACTTATAGACGTAATTCGACCTTCCATGAAAATTATTAGAGCACGATAGAAAACTAACTGAAGAGTATGAAACCAGAGTATAAATATACAATTTATGGAAATTCAGATATTCAGTACTCACCATAAGTAGTATAGCATACACTGTATTTGATTGAAAATGTCATCTGAACATTTTTATGCAATCACAAACATAAAACGTTTGCCGCTTTCGCTGCACGTATATAGATTATACAATTAAACAATCACAAATTGCGCCTGTGTTTATAGCAATTCTGAGCGTCAGGGAATCGATTATTTACCTGGTTCTTGTTTTGCGAAGCAAGGTTTCTAAACATATGTCTTAAGTTTATTCAGAATATTTCGGCTTCCAGATCAGGATGCCTTATTATACAATTAAACAATCACAAATTGCGCTGGTGTTCATAGCAATTGTGTAAATTAATTAAGCGAGCTTGATATAAGCGCCAGAAGAATTTAATCTAGCCAGACATAAAACTGCTAAACCTATATTTGTCACCTGTTCTGATGCGTATCGTACTTCTACAATCATCACCAAGATATGATGGAAATCTAACTAATAAGGATCAACCAGAAAGGAATATACAAGTTAAGGAAAATCAGATATAAATTACCCACAAAAAGTAGTCTTTTATTTAATCAGTTGCAAGACACAACAATAATATAGTCAGTCAGAAGAGCTGATGCGCTTCAAGTTCACACGATAGCCATAACACCACGAAGACAAGCTGACTAATGAGGATCAAGCCGCTATGTATATACAAGGAATAGAAAATCGCATACGCGTTTCTCACCTCAATAGTCTCGCATACATTGTAGTAGGCAGGAAATTTCGGCTGCACAATCTTTATGACGTCACGAACAAAACATTTTTCCAGCTTCCGCTCTTTCTATAGAAAGTATACGATACAAGGATAAATTAATGTGTATGGTGAGTGCAGTTATCTAGATCAACTTGACGAGTTGGAAATAAAGAACAATCCTCCTGTATCTAAGCAATGGCAAAATATATCAAACTTGCAGTTATTCCCACGTACTGACACGTTTCGACCTGAGCAGCGTTGATTAACCGGAACTCATAAAAAATTTATGGAAAATCAGATATGTGATACTCATCTCAATTTTTATGGCTTACGCTGTATCTAACTAGAAAAATTTCAGGTGCCAAATTTCTGTGCAGTCACGAACATAGTATGTATGCAACTTTCGTTACACGTATATAAGTAATACAATTACACAATTAAAATTGCGCAGGCAGTGGGAGCAATTTTTTAGGTCAGCTTTGCGATCTTAATACAGACACCAATCTCATTTTGTCTAACCATTTTTAGAACATATAAAAGTAAAAAATTTCAAGTAAATGATATTCTGAAATTCGTCTGATATTTTCAATTCATCTCATGATCCGTTAAGTTACGCGGCCATTTTACTAAACCAAAGGAAACGAATAAAGCAAATTAAAGCAAAAGAATATTCAAAAATAAAGCTGTAGGAGAGAACAAAAATACATTCGAAAGACTACGGCATTACTTCTGCAAAACAACCATTAGAATGACACTTCAGAAAATTTGTTAACTTACACATAATAATAGACAACTAAACGATTCCATTAAAAGAGATCAATCTTGTATTTAGAACTGCAGGCTAGAGGAGTAAATGTTGATGTGTCAGTTCTCATTATTCCAATACACGCATTAATCTTTCAATTAACTCATTATTTATGCAAATATTAACAAAAATAGACGGACACAAAATAAATCACACCAAAAATGAGTCATATTCAGATTTATAAGCACAGGAAGTCCACGAAACGACAGTAAGCTGTGCACAGAGATCGTCGAACAAACGGAAATGATTTTGGGAGTTCTAGATAAATCTATTTAAAAGATTAAAGGAACATTCATAAAAGTTGTTCGCCGTTATAAAAGGGGAAACTGTTCAATTTATACTGAGGAATGAATTATAGACAACATAATCGCAATATAAAACAATTGTAGCAATAGACTTTTTGTGCAACACAGCACAATACCGACCTTAAAATACAGTTATAAAAATTTCTTGAACGATGTTCTACCAGGTTGCGCAGTGCAATCTTCACATTAAGAGTATCCACGGTTTTCTTCGTGGGTAGTATACTTGCAATATCCGTTTCGCAAAGATCCGAGTGATCATCATTTCCAATTACGCAACGCATTCGTCTTTGTGGCGGCTCGGGGCTGATTCGTACCTTTCCTCCGATGGCTCCAACATCGTTCATACTAACTCCTGGAAATGAGGTACAATTAGATTAAATCGTGCCTCATTTCCAGTGGTTAGTATGAATGATGTTGAGGCCTTCGGAGAAGAGGGACGAATTAGTCCCCAGCCACCACTAAGACGAACGCGCTGCATAATAGGGAAATGGAGATCAATCGGACCTTTGTGAAATGGATAGTGCAAATCTTCTACCCACGAAAGAAAACCGTGGATACTCTAAACGTTTTTGAAATGTACGAAAAAATAAATAGCATTCACATAATTGGCAATATCAGCTAAAAATACGGTGCAGTTTATTGAGTGTAAAAGTGCAAACATATACGTGAAATTTTTATTTTCAAAACAGGTAGTATTCAGTAAATCGGTGCAAAAAGGATAAGCATCCGTCATTTTCACGAATTGCACAGGAGATGCAAAAGAAGAAAACAGTTCAAAATTCAACTTAAATAAATGGGGCTATGTGAAATAAAACCATGCAGAAGGAAGAAATAATATATTAACATTTCAGAAGTTATGCGGAAAAAAGTAAAAAATTAAATAAGTTATGCAGAATATTATCTCAAAATGGAAGGAATATAATAATGGATTGTACGCATAGATGCATAAGTACATACTATCATGAAAACACATTCGTCCAAGCATAAATGTACACATACATTAATGCATGCATACATATAACCATACATACAAAAAGACATGTCGATACATACATATAAAAATACAAAGCCATTCTTGCATCCATACAAGCTTATATAAATACAGACATACATCCATATTATGTACTTGCATACATACATACATACACAGATATATATATATATATATATATATATATATATATATATACACGAACATTAAACATATATACATGAATAAATGCATACATGTATTCAAACTATTATCACATTAAACGACTATGCTTACACAGAAATTAGCTTTAAATACAAGAAACATTTAAGAAAAACGTTTCTGTGCGTCAGGGAATCGATTATTTACCTGGTTCTTGTTTTGCGAAGCAAATATTTCGGTTTCAATATCAGGATGCCTTTTTCATCGGCAAGCTCATCTCACATAGAAATTTGACAATTATTAAGCCATAAATGTCAATTCATTTTTGCATATGTCCGACTTATTTTTAACACATACTTTCCTAATCTAAGTATTTACGCGGCAGACATTGCAAATATAATACTCGTTCAAAAGTTATGCAGAAAGTAAAGTGTAAATAAATCATGCAGAAAATAATATCCAAATGACACGAAAAGAACAGACGAATTCTGAAAATAGATTCGTAAATAAATAAATAAATACCAAAAACGTACATTCATTCAGACACAAACGCATACATAAATATTTTCCAACGTCGCGTTTTGCGTACGCGGGTTGTAGCTTTGCACTAACAGTTTCTCAAAGATCCGATTAATCACAATTTCCATGTCCTTTTTGTCTTCGATCGTGCTGGGTTTGTATCCATCCCTTTATTCCAAAGGCTTCAACATCGTTCATACTAACCAATGGAAATGCGGTTCTATCACATCTTTGTTGGAAAATATGAAGCTGGCACTCCGCAATCAAATTTCAAAAAATATCTGGCATACATAATTATATACATACTTCAAAATAAATATACATTCGTAACTACTTATATATATCCATTCTTACATACATACTTACATGCATAAATACATACAAACAAGCAGACACACATGCATACATACATGAGAAAACATAAATGCAAGTAACGTACAATGGGATATTTTGGAGCAACGTGGTGACTTTGATCGAATAAATTGCACCAATCCGCTAGACACGTTGATAAAAACAAGGTTAGCTCTGTCTGCCTTGTAAAAATGATAGTGTGAGCTTTGTTCTAATTCTAGTTAGGCTCTGTATCATTTAGCTGCCCGTATAGATGTCCTTCAAATTACGGAAGAATAAAAAGACTATTGATGAAAGCAAAAGATGTAATCGAGTAGCAAATTTAAAAAAAAAGTGGCGCAATAAATATAAAAAATAGGGTAACGTATGAGACATAGATGGAATTTTTTACTAGCTAATGCAGAATTTAAATCAGGTACGAACTAGCAAGAAGCCTTGATAGCGTAATGAAGAGTAACACGTTTGGACAATGATAACGTAATTCTTTCGTTGACAAGTGGAGAATTTCGATGCTGTTTTCAGTTGCATAGTTAAGCTTCGGAACGTATGTATGACTGTGAATTAACCAAGGCAGAGCGAGATTGACAAAATTATTTCGTTAAAACAGAAGCATAATTTTAAGTAGCATGTACAGAATTGACACATGTCTGGCTTTTCTCAATATTTCTAAAAGACACAATATAGGGTCATCATTTATAGGCACAAGGAACATTAAAAGTTAAAGATTTTGTTACACTATATGGCTGATTAGATCGTAAATTCAATTTCTATCTCTAGATAAAAATATATTCAGAGGAAGATATATTGTAGTCTAGGAGAAACATTATTCCAACTACTAAAAACAGATATGGCATTGTGCAAACGCTCAGGTATCTTTAAAGGTGTGTCATTATGATAAAAGTTATTGTCATAATAAATTTAAAATATTTGCAAGTAATAAGTCAACTTAATAAAGCAGAATTAGCTAGTTAAGTGACGTATCGGATAGTGCCAAAATTCGTAGTTGACAAACGCAGGCTGCATAAACAGTAGCCATTCGGTGCTTCGCTCTAATCTGTTAATTATATGTATTCCACGTGTCAGGAAAACATCGCTGCGCAAATAAGGACACACAAGTAAAACGGTGCTACAGAAGCATGTAGCATTTAAATATCAATCCATAAGCACAACAAAGACATGGAAGATAAGAAAAACGCGAAATTAAGGTTAACATCAGAATTACCTGAAGCATCAACGCCAACTAGTAAAATCGACAGAAGTATGCATACTAAAAATAGATACGATTACCTAAACTATCATAATTTTTTAATGTGAAGCAAACGTGCTGCGTTTTGCCGTACCTCAGCCAGCCATGCAGCCTGGCAAACGCCTTCATACTAAAAGTGGCCAATTGATGCGCGAGCCAAAGCGGCCAAGTGTCGAGAACGGGCCAGGGCATTAAACGAATACTGCAGACACCAAGACATGCGCCACTAACAGGCTCGACTATCCGAGAAGACATGCGCCCGGGCCAGAAGATACCAAGACTGCTGGAGCGAATTTCACAACGCCATAAAAAGCCCGTATGATTTGTCAATAATGCAAGCCAAGTCAACGCTAAACCACCAAACCAACCAGCACTCCGTGAGTCGATATTGCTAATTCCGGATGCAAATTTGGGCGCTTTCGGTGAATTGGAGTTCGCAATATTGCGTTCACTAGTTATCTGTGCTTGTCGGAAAGAATCATTTGATTTTTTTACCTGCATGGGATGTTTACGTAAATTAGAAATAAAGATATAATTTAAAAATAGAGTTGAAATTAATTAATTTAGTTTCCCAGACGAAAAGTACGACATGGTAAATTTTAATGACGATTTGTAAAATGCTATATATATATATATCTTAAACGTGCACTTAACTCATTTACATTAGAATTTCATTCACATCGATATAGATAATGGTTTCCATCTTTCTCTTCCCAGAAAAAAGAATTGACTATTTCATATGCATTTTTTTAATTTTAGAGTTTCTTATACGTGCACACTATAATAAAATAATAAATTATTAACAGAAAGCAATAAACGTACAGGTAAAACAATATTTATTATAATATTATTTTGACGTGACATGATTTTATGCTAGTTAAAAAGAAGATATTTTCTAAAGATTAACCTCTACTTCTAGAGAAACATATATCATGAAATCTACACGAAAACTATGGAGTCCGAAATGAGGCCTGCAAGTACGCACGTGTTCTTTTAACACGATTAGCCAACAAAGCAATATAATTACAACAAATGCCAGATTAGCGTAGAAAACAATATGAACAGATTTTTACATGGAAAAAGAGTTAATGCAAGCCTAACTCATATAGGGTAGAATAGGACCCATTCGTCTAGCAAAATGTGATTGATGGCAGCACAATAGTTTCTGGTATGAAACCCTGGCCGATGAGATTGAATCGAACTCAGTTTTGCATATTTCTGGTAGAATCAATTTATTCTTAACTACCTTTTCTTAGTCGCACAGAACTGACTGCAAAGTCTGGTCATTTTCATGAGAGAATCCCGTGAAACCGCAAAGAAGTTGTATTGCCGACGTCGCGTTGCCTTAAATTTGACTCAAACAGAATGGCGTGTTTTAGATTTCGAGGTCGCCACATTTCTGTGCGTCACCTAGGTAGGTATCTCATTATGAACTAGACACTCCTATTTGTTTAAAAACATGAACTAAGCAATTATTTAAAAAAAATATTTTCGTCATCATTTTCTTTTTTTTAGAAATTATTATAATATTTCATTTAACATTTGGTTCTTTTTTCTCAAGGTCATATGGCAGTGAACCATCAGTCATAAGTGGCTGTAGTATTGTTGTTTCTCCAATAAGGATGACTTTATGAATTGCATTTGCTATGTAGCACTAAGTTCAGTTTACACTAAAACCATCTAAATATAACAAAATCCGCCTACATTATTTCAATTAAATATCAAATCCCCACATGTCATAGTTTATGTTCTATGATGAAAGATCTCAAACGGTCAGTTGAAACATTAGATCCAAAGCAAATACAAATATGCACTAACTGGAGGAAAGACTGAGAAATAAATTTATGTGAGGGTATAAATTAAAACTAAAGACAGAACACGGCCAAGGTAGCGCAATAGGTGAGCCTTGAGACTATCAAGATAATATGACGCAATTTGAACTCCGGTCGCAGAAACTCTGGCATGTACATGATTAACTTTATTTGCTATTGTATGCAATTTTCAGTGTAAACCAAAAAACAAATAGATAGCAAAATCCTTCCGATGTAATTAAATTGAAAATGAAATTCCAAATGTGCACATTTTTCGTTTATAAATGAAAGATTTGAAACGACAAGTTATAGTTGGCTTCGAAGCAATAAAAAATTGGCTACAACTAAAGTAAAGAGAACGAAGACGCATATGTTTGTATATAACTAACAAGTG
This sequence comes from Eudiplozoon nipponicum, assembly GCA_029291075.1. Lineage (NCBI taxonomy): Eukaryota > Metazoa > Platyhelminthes > Monogenea > Mazocraeidea > Diplozoidae > Eudiplozoon > Eudiplozoon nipponicum. The sequence continues at coordinate 56,171 of JAQBSW010002386.1, read as the reverse complement.
TATGAATTTAACAATAATTGATTGCGTGGGTGGTGGTAACAATTCCTTAAAACAAGTTTGCGAGCTTGAAGTAAACACCAATCCAATTGTATTTAACCAGTCGTCGAACAACATAACAAAACTACCGCCAGCCGCAAGTGTATGAACTGTTCAGGTTGTTTGGCGCAGTGTATAAGATGAAAAACTCATAAGCAGATTTGCCTCGATTCGAGATAAATCACGAAAAATTTCGCAAGTATTAGACAAGTGTAGAATAATTCTTATAATCAAGGTTGCGATGTTGATATAAGCACCTGACCCATCAATTACTGGCATATGTCAGTATAAAATAAGCATTGTGTAGTGTAGAAAAGGAAATTCATCCAGTTCATTTCAATACAACTTCCTCATGTAGTTTGGTATCTGTTCAGTAATGATAGATTGGGGATGGTCAGTGGGAATTTTGGGTCTAGATGGATGCCATATGAGCTCTACCCAACGGAAAAATAGACTAACCAAGTTCCATTAGTTAGTATATAACTGAAAATTGTGTAGTGTAGTGTGCGGCAGGATGGCTCAGTGGTTAGAGCACCAGATTCCAAAGCTGACGTGCCCAGGTTCGAGTCCTGTCCGCGGCAAATTCTGGCCAGTACATGATGAGTTCCCAATAAGGACGAAACCGGTCTACTGAATGAACTGCCTTTTCTACACTATACAATTGTTAGTTTATACTGACATATGTAAGTAATTAATAGGTCAGGTGCTTATGTCAAAATCGCAACCTTGATTATAATAATTTTTATCACCGCCCGCGTAACCAATGTTCGTTTAATTATACAAAAATTTTACAATAAGGCTGAAATGGTCTTCCTGACAAATTGTATTTTCTGTCTGATGCAATGGTCAATAAGTATTGAAAACGTTTTTACAATAAAACAACATGTCAATTCCATATCAGATGCTCATGTGGGACGGATTTTGTCCTATATTGACAAATTGAGGAGGCCAGTTGGAATTCTCGGTCCACAGGGACGGAAAATAGGCTCCACCTGACAGAAATATTGATCACGAACCATAAGTTGGTAGTTAAGTAAAATTATAGAATAGTCCACAGTCGGTTGGTGCAGTAATTAAGTAGCAAGTGTCTAAAGCAAAATGTAAACAATCCTGCTATACTACTTCAATTATGCATATATAATTTTATATATATATATATATATATATATATATATATATATATATATATATATATATAAAAGAAAATGTCCTGGAAAGTTATTAAAAAAAGTTCCTAATAAGGATGAAATTGGTCTCCTTGATAATTTGTCTTGGCTACAATATGCAACGGTTAGTTTATATGAAACATATTTAAGTCATGCAGTTTAGCTTAAATTTATAATAACATCCACAAGAGGTACGTTGTCTGTTTTGCATAAACAAATCGGGAGTTGCTAGTTAGAACTCCAAGTCATAAGAGATGCCAAATAGACTCAACCAAAAGGAAAGGGTATCAGAAAAACATAAGTTATAATATATTTGAAGTGTATACAATACGAAGCTTCGGCGGCATATGACATTTGTACAGGGAGACTGAACGAAAGTCTCTAGTTCTAAATCCCAGCTGCAGTAATTTTAGCTATTACTAATGAGTGCCACACATAGACAAAAACGAATTGATTTATAAATTGTATTTGCTATTTTAGGTAATATAAAATGTTAACAAATCACTATTTACTATCACCACTCAGGTAGCATGATGCCTGTATAATAATGATAGATCACGGATGACCAATTGGAACTTTATGTCGAGAGCAGTAGACAAGTGTTCAAACTTGTAAGAAAGACCGGAAGGAGACATAAATTGGTGTTTAGCTGCAACTGTGTGCAATCGGAGGCTTCAGTCGCATAGAGGCTTTGTTGCCAGATCACAAAATAAATGGCTTGGGTCAAAATCCCGGCAGCGGGAAATGTGGCAACTTATAATATATGGACGAGTCAAATCTAGATAACGAATGACAAATCGGAGATGACAAGTTGAAATTGTAAGTCTGAGGTGAATCCTAGGCGTTTCTACCTGAATAAAAGATGGAACAAAAGAATAAACTGGTATAAAACGGAAAATTTAGTGCAGTTCACGGTTACGGTGGCGCAGCCAATTTGAAACGAGGACTTAATTTTATGGTCACATCAAAGTTGATAATTACTGATGAACAGTTAAACAGGACGAAACGAATATTTCTGCTTAATTTTGTTTGCCATGTAATGCAATTTTTTATTTAAAATACCATTTTACGAGTAACCCAATATCACCAATATACTTCAATAAAATTCCTCTTCCCTAAGTGACACGGAGCGTATTTTCATGACAGATCATTGATAATCAGTTTGAACTTGAAATAGAAAATCATATCAAAGTAGTTCCAAATAAAATTAAGAGTAACCGAAATGAATAATCTGATATAAAAATAAAAATTGCTAGAACTTCGTAGTTTTAATAGTGCAGGGCATTAGTTGCATGCAATCGAAAAAAATGCATTTCGTTTCGAATTCTGACAGCGACAATTCTCGCCTACACACTGACTAGATTGAAATATGGACGAACCTGACTGTCTGATGAAAAAGGATGTTAAGTCTATACCGACATTAAACAAATATTTCTAACCCCAATTTTATGTTCGATAGTTTTATGTATTTAAATTCATTCAGTGAATTCTGTGTGCACGTGCAAGCAGAAATACGGATTTGATAAGCTGAATTTTTGTATTTGTATTAACCGCACTAGCAGGTTGCTACTTGAGATGAGCCAACCTCTAATGCTGACCTATTGAAATACGCAAAGAAATATTCATATCTTTAAATTAAATTTGCGAGCTTGAAGTAAACACCAAGCCCAATGTATTTAACCAGTCGTCGAACAACACCGCAAAACTACCGTCAGTTACGCGTACTGACGCGTTTCGACCTTCCATGATCGCCATTAAAGCAGGACGACAAACTGACTAGCGAGGATCAAACCGTAATGCATATATGGGAAGCAAAAACAGATATGCGGCTCTCAACTTTAGTAGTCTTGCATACATTATACTTGACTGGAAATGTCGGCGGCAAAAGTCCTATTCCGTCACGAAAATTAACGATTTTGCAGCTTTCACCATATATATATATATATATATATATATATATATATATATATATACATATGGAGTAATAGAATTAAACAATCAATGATTGTACAGGTACGTGTGACCGAAGTGTTGTCCGACGAATTGTTAAATACTGGGATTGGTGTTTACTGCAAGCTCGAAAATTTGAATTAAAGAACTGTCCCCACCACCCGCGCTATCAATGACTGTTTAACTGTATTGCAGAACTATTGATATCCTCAGAATCTTGGGACGAAATGATAGGAATACCCGGAAAATCTGTTAAAAGGTTTGTTATCAATTTAACATTGTTAACAAAGCTAAATAATCATGCTGGCTAAGGCAAAAGTCACAAATTTAAAAAAAATTAAGTCTATTTGAGTCTGTTTTAGTTTAGCTGATTAGAATTCCACTTTATTGCTACTGAATTTCGTAGGTCTAAAAATGCCATTTTTGGTTTATTATCCAATACTTTACCTCCAAAAAACAATCAAATAATTGCACTCTTGCTACAAGGTATTCATATTACTAAGCATAGCTAAAAATTCATCATAATTAGTAGCAGTCTTACAAAGTATGTTCATTATATTAAGCAGTGAAATTTTGTAATAAGCATATCAAGATACACCGATCTAAGTCTAAGTTTTTTGTCCGAAATTAACCTCTGGATAAATAAGTTGATGGGATGCTTCAATTATGTATGCGATGTTATCCAAAACGCTATCGCAAACGGTGGTGTAATGTTATTTTTATATTTTATTGTAGTCTTTTTCGATAGACTCTTGGCTTCTAACACACTTTGTTAAACGCCGTACGCCATACAGGTACAAATATACTTTAGAAACTTACGCGCGCTACCTATTCAATCTTTAACGTATGGCGAACTAAACTAGCGCTATATCAACATGTTTTGCCTCCAGATAACCAGAGTTTATTCGAGTACTTCACAATGTGCCCCATTAGGATCTAGTATACAGGAAAAGACGATAAAACATGTCCTACTGCAACGGTTTTCCAGCCTGTCACGCCGTTGCCTTTCTAGAACGTGTTGTTGCAATTAATATCTTCCATAACTAACGAGTTATAAATTTGGAGTTTGTTGGGTAGCGCCTAGGTAACCTGGCTATGAGAGTAGCAATACTCTACAAACCAACTCTGAAACATTCTGCTATGAAAAAAGGCTTTTGTTAAAGGTTCATCAGAGTTAACCTCTAGATTTGAAGGGCGTTCGAAAATCCGCGTGATCGCGCTGATTTCAATGCCAAACTATGCCAACACTACGCGAGACATGGATCAGTGGGGAGACAAGACTGCGTTTCCAATAGCTAAAAAAGACATCAAGCTCACTTGTCATATATTTACCCCAAATATGATCAGGATGAATTCAACATACGAGACAGACTGGCAACGGCTTGCAACAAGCATTTCGATGTAACCCATGCAGTGGAGACAGTTTCATGCCACCGTACTCAAATTGACCGTATTTTGGTAATTAAGTGGTAGCTAATTTCTGTTTCTGGCATAAAAGTGTACCTCAAGTGCTCAGATGGTTCAATCAATGGATCTGACTAATCCGTTTGTCTCTAAAATTCGAGTGAAAAACCACGTGTGGCCGCGCGTATTCCTTTCGAATATCTGTGCACGAAAGACAGATAAAATAAGCAGGAATCCGTCAGGCACACCTTAGCTAAATCTTGGTCACTTTTAAACATAACCAATAACGTGCAAAAAAAATTTGGAACCCTAGGATGAAAAACTTAAGCGAGTTGCGGTTTATCTTCCGACAATAAAACCTGACATCATTTCTGATGTCCCTTCTAATAAGTAAGTTCTTCAATACGCGGTATCTGCTGCAAAACCGAGAGTAGATTGCGCATTTGTTAGTAAGTTTCAATAGGATTTCACGCAAAGGACTCTGACCAACAATAGTTTCCTGATGAGAATGAGTTGAAAGAAGTGTCGAAGCGTAAAAATCACTTCAAAATCTATGCTCAGATCTAAACTATTAGCAATGGTGATTTTGCTAAGAAGTTAAGGGCGCCTTCAGGTTTCGAAGCACGGCTTGCCAAGCACTCTATAAGTTCATCAATGTACCAAAGGCTGGAAACTGTGTGGTTGGCGAACAACTTGATCCACGTCCTCGTCACGATATAAGAATCGAAACTTCTTCTCGGAAGAAAACGTCAGTGTGCTATTTTTTTAATTCACAAGACGGCGGTCATAAAATTTCTGCCAAATATTGTGATATCGGTGTGTTTTGTTGTTCATCGAAGGTTAAGAACGTAATTACCAACAGAACAGTTGATGAAAATCAATAAATTGAATGAGACTAAGCCTAGCAGGAATTTGACTCCAAATGGAATGCGTTTAAATAACTCAAGCACTCAATCCTACACTCGAGTTGTGTAGCAAGTATTAGCAGCCAAAAAAAGGCCACCTCTCTAGATTTGTCAGTCGCTCCTTATTGTGTGGAGCAGAATACGATGGAAGGCCATATTTAGAGCCTTTAAAGATTAATTCTCGATCCGTATTCGCACTGACAAGGGGATAGCAGGATCTTATCCAGTTGACTTTGGCGCTTGAGAAGAATGTGTCGCTTGTCCGTCTTATTACAATATGTTTTAATGCAGTGTTGATGAGGTGATCGCAACACTATTCAGAGTAGAAATCAGTTAGGGTGTCAAATTGCTGCCCTAGAAAAAGCTGCGATGTAGTTTTCTTAAAGAAAGGGAGAAATGAGCCCAAAATAACTATTAAATGCACTTAAGAAGTATCCGTCTAGTACGGTGTGAGGCTAAGCGACTTTAAAACGGTCGTTTTAGACAATTTAAATCAAAAGTCTAAGATCGTGCAGAACGAAGCCAGATGTCATTCTTCTAGCTAGCTTCCGTGGTGAGACGGTCCAAATTAGCGTTTTCCGAGATTTTCTAACGCATCAACATTTTTGCATCTTTCATTGGTAAATTGTGCATACCACTAAGTTAATTGCACATTTATATCACCAAGCCCAAAGTCTAGCCTTTAAGACAAGTATTTTTCGGTTCTTTCATGCTGCACGGATTTGTAATAAGACCTGCTACAGCTTTCAGCACATGCAAACTTTTTATAACCGCGCATTCGCCTGGTGTGGTTCAGATTATTGTTAGTGGTGGATAAATAGGCACTAAAATGTGGTAAAATTTACGAGTTGACCAGTACTATTCGGGGGTTCATTACTATACCATCATCAAAAAACCATTACCTGATCTGCGTTTTGACTAACGCAGCTTTCATTGTTCCAGTAATTTTCTTTTTTTCGATATATTTCGGCTAAACTTATCGATAGCCTTCATCAGTCGCAATAACAACGATAAAGGTGTTATTTTCATTATTTTGTTTCGTTACATAGGATATTCGCGTGTCACATGTGTGTGTGTGTGTTCATTTTCATGTGACACGCGAATATCTAATGAAAGGTCAACTGAAGTATAAATATTATGGCTAGAGGAAATAACGCGCTTGCTTCATTAGTTTCGTTTGTTAAACTTGTGAGGCATATTGCAACTGATGAAGGCTATCGATAAGTTTAGCCGAAATATATCGAAAAAAGAAAATTACTGGAACAATGAAAGCTGCGTAAGTCAAAACGCAGATCAGGTAATTTCAATTAATCCAGGTTCGCAAAAACAATCTTCATTCATCAAGCACCGACTGCGTTCGTTATGGCAGTGTTTGAGAAGGCTTTTTATGAATCCTACTCACTAGTCTGCCTTGTTAACTAACGTGAATGTCTAGAATCACAGAATGGAGAGTGTATCAATCTCGCGACTAAGTGCTATGATTGGCGATATTGGCCACGCGATTACGCCACACCGCATCATCACTAACCACGATACACTTAAATGTGCAAATATCTGCGCAATCTACAGTACATTGGAGAGACCTGGCTAATCCTGCCTTATTGATATAGATAGTTCTGAAAACCACCAAACGGGTGCTGTAGACTTCCGTTGATGTATTTAAGCCTGCTCTCACTTTAATTAATCGTCTACGATTCAAGGCTAATATTGGAAACCAAGTATTTGAGTACTACACCGACAATTGGTTCTGCCAAAACATTATTTTATTCGTAGAGAAATATTTTCTATCATATAACATTTCGTAACTGTATTATTATTCTGGCTAAGTATATGAGGTTACAGGAAACGATTTGTAACGACACAAATTAATTGTCGACATATTGCGTAAATTAAATTCAATTTTATTTACGTTGCATCAATGAGAAAAAAGCGAAACTTGCCGATTAACCAATAGTGTGTAAGTAGACATATATTACTATGGCATGGCACGGCAATTTACCATGCAAGTTAGTTGTCGCATTTGCATTCTGCTTTGCGTTACGCGTGTGCGTTCTGCCGGCTGTTAATACCTACGCTGGTGATTTGATTTGTTTCACCAACAATTGGCAACATCCGTGACTCATCTTGTTGCGGTACAACCAGCGAGACGAGCCAATTAATTGCAGAACTTAAACGAAGTTTTCCACATCGTGATTATAACGCGACAACAGAAGGAACCACAGCTAGAGTCAACCCAAGGCTCCAGGACATCTTCACACTCTGAATAATTCAGGAGAACGCACGACCAGGCCATCTATATTCAGAGCACCTTAACCGAGTTTGTAACGTCGTACGGCATTTACTTGAAGCCGGGGCGTTTACAAAATTGGCGACCGCGCCAGGATATTGAGTATTGTTCTGATTTTTTTGGTATAAATAAAATTGACTTCCTTTTTCATTTATTTGGGATAAAAATAGATTAACATTTGCGTTTTCTTTACCCTGATCGTGGTCTTCTGGGAATTTTGTTGGGTATATATTCGTGGATTTGTGTTGAATTTTTTTTGGGGATATAATAATAATAATACATTGGCATCAAAGGCCAACGGGGCCTCTGTTTATCTTTCCTACGTACAAACGGCACCGTACGTACTCGACAAGGTCAATTGCGGATAGTTTCAATTTTTGGAAGCAGTTACTGTGACGTGTTTTGTTCTGCGCTCATTCAACTGTGGAAGCTGTTTGTGGGTAAGCGTTTCGTTAAAGTATATTTATACATTTTCATATTGCTTATAAGATCCCGTAAGATTGTTAGAATGTCAGGTCCAATTTTAGATATTGATGTTCCTGTTTGGGATGGAGATAGTGAACTATTCTTTATGCGCGTAGACTCCGCTTTCTCCCCGTTTCCTGATTATGACAGTCATCAAAAACTGTCGAAGTTTTTTGCTAAACTACCTTCTGAATTGCAGCGACGGATTTATCCTAAGCTTGAGGCCATTAGGAAGCTACCTAATCCCATTTTGGACCTACAAAACGAGGTAGAATCCTTGCTTGGACCCACGGAAACTGAGCAGATAATAAACAAATATGCGCAGTTAGATATGCCAAATCTTGGCCCCATCGAAATATTGAGGGAATTACGGAAACGTTGGTATAAAACCAACATTTCTGACCATGAGGCTAAGGTTGTTTTTATTAACAATCTTCCACAAACATTAAAACTCTTTGCCAGCACAGCTTCCCAACACTCTCTCTATAGATGACTTATCTGAGAGATGTGAGTTAGAATATAGGGTTTTGGAACCCAAAGTGAATCCATCATCCTTTTCTTCACCCCCGCAAGATGATAGACTCTCCTCTTTAGAGAGGACAGTGGCGAACATGGCTAAAGTTCTAGAAGGATTGGCCATTACCAAATCCGAGCTAAATCAAGTGAATGCTCGACCAAAATTCGTTTCCAAGTCAAATTATAATGGTAGGCGGCGATCGAGATCTCCGCAATCCTTTAATAAATATGCCCCAAAGAACTGGTGTTATAACCACCAGAAGTTTTTTATTCATGCCAAGTCTGTCTTTGTCGTTCCGAAGAATTTCCGAATGAGTGTCAATTTCCACAGCTGACGGAAAGGACAACAGACCGCAGGCACAAGGGTGCATCAGTATCGGGAAACGTCTGGCGCAGGAAGTAGAAGACCGTACTTTCTGCACATCAACGGCATCAACGGCGCTACAGGGAAGAAGCCAACTACAATCCGACATCCCTGTCGACTCTTTCCGTCCACGCCGAATTTTTCACATAGAGAACCAAACAGACAATGCCGGTCGCAATCACCAGCCTACTTGTTTGCATGACCCGGCCAAACAGCCCAACGAACTTCTGCACCTTCTTGATTTCAAAACTGGCGAAGAGTTCATCGTAGACACAGGTGCGGCAGTCTCAGTTCTCAAGGGTGATTCAATGGCCGAGATGTCGCTAGGCGTTCTTCTCGCAACAGCTACAGGCGAGCCCATACCAACTTATGGCTGCCGGTACCGCACACTCAACATAGGTCTACGACGTGAATTTTCCCACAACTTCATCATTGCCAAGGTCTCACATAATATAATAGGCCTTGATTTCCTTCTGAAATTTCGGCTCATTGTTGATCTTGCCAATCAAAAGATCATCGACCCCTCCACCGGACTTGAACAAAGTTTTTGGACACTTGCCTCCGAGCGTTTGGAGTTACAGGTCATTCAGCCAACCCCAGTGCATCATTCAGCAGAGATATCAGCAGCTCTTCAAAAATACAAATCGCTTTTCGATCTTAACAAGTCAGAGCTACGAGTCTCCAACACGATGCATCATATCGTCACAGAAGGACAACCTATTGCACTCAAGAAGCGACCACTGGCTCCTGCTAAGCTGAAAGCTGCCCAAGAAGAATTCTCAAGGCTTTTGGAAGAGGGAATCATCAGACCATCGAAAAGTTCATGGGCGTCACCACTGCACTTAGTCTCTAAATCAAACGGATCGTACAGAGCCTGCGGAGACTACCGTAAGCTAAATTCAGTGACAAAATCTGATGCATATCCTATTCCAAATATTAACACTTTACTTGAAAAACTCAACGGCAGCAATTTCTTCTCAGTGATTGACCTCAGACAAGCGTACCATCACATCCCGGTAGCACCAGAGGATATCGAGAAAACTGCAGTCATCACTCCATTTGGCCTTTTTGAATATCTTTACATGCCTTTTGGACTTAAGTGTGCTACTCAGACATTTCAAAGATTCATGGACAACATACTTCGCGACGACTCTGCTTATTGTATGTCATATCTCGATGACATTATGGTATTCAGTCCAGATCTAGAATCTCATGCGAAGCATCTACGAAATGTCCTCTCACGCTTATCCAACCACGGACTCAAGATCAACTGTGACAAGACGCAGATTGCAACTACATCCGTGGACTTCTTAGGGCATCGTATCACGGCCCAAGGTATTCAACCGTTGCCGTCAAAGACGAATTCAATCAAGAATATCAAGTCACCAAGGACTGTGAGCGAGTTGCAGAAAATCCTGGGAGTACTAAACTATTATCGCAAGTTCCTTCCGGGCCTTTCAAAACAACTTTATCCTTTGTGCAGGCACCTGCGGAACCGAAAAGGACTTAGCAAGAATTCCATCATTGCTTGGTCATCCGAAGACGAGGAAATACTTCGACTTGCCATCAACTCGTTAGCAAATGCCACAATGCTAACGCATCCAGATTTTGAAAAGCCATTTCTACTCACGACAGATGCTTCTGAATTCGCTATTGGAGCCACTTTGGAACAAGAGATCGACGGAGTTCGGAAGCCTATCAGTTTCTACTCGCGTACTCTCCAACCAGTAGAAACGAGGTACGACACTTTCGGCCGAGAACTTCTCGCCATCCACGACGCAGTGCGCCATTTTATCAGCATCATTGGCAGTAGCAGATTTGTTGTTTTCACAGATCATGCACCACTAGTTAGCGCACTTCGAAACGCAACTTCATCTATCGCCAAGTACCCTGCCAGAGTGGAAAGACAGCTTTCTCGTCTAAGCGAATGGCAATTTGACGTCTTTCACGTCAAGGGCAAACAGAACTTCATTGCAGATGCCCTGTCCAGGCCAGACGTCTCTCTACAACCACCTTCGCCGTCACCATTCACTGTCAACTCCGTGGCACTCAGTGAACCTGCACTAACGCCAACTCTCCTGCGAACTGAACAACGCGGTGACATTCACATTCAAAGATCAATAGCCCGTCACCCAACCAAGTTCATATGCCGTCTGTGGGAAGGCTTACCAATTGTTTACTTCACGGGTACGCAGCCCAACAAGCCAGTTCTGCCGACCAGCCTTCAGAGAAAAGTTTTCGATTCAATTCACTCAATTTCTCACCCAGGAAGCCAAGCGACTGTCCGACTTCTTACAGATCGTTTCTGGGGTCACAGACTTAGGCAGAATGTTAAACGATGGGTCTCAGAGTGTGCAATTTGTCAGAAAAACAAGATCACACGACACACTCGTTCTAAGTTGCAACATTTTCGGTCTACTTCTCGCCTAGCCATCGTCCACATCGACATAGTTCATCTGACAAAGGTTCAAGGTTTCAGCTACCTTCTAACTATGATCGATAGATTTACACGGTGGCCTGCGGCATTACCTCTTGGCACCATTTCTGCAGACGAAGTAACTAACGGTTTTATCTCTGCATGGATATCCAATTATGGTGTTCCCAATGAGGTCATCACGGACAGAGGCACTTGCTTCTTATCTGATCGTTTCAAAACCACCTTGCGGTACATGGGATGCATCTTACGCCAGACGACTGCCTACCATCCCCAAGCTAATGGCATGGTAGAGAGAATGCATAGGGAACTCAAAGCAGCTTTAGCATCCTCGTCCATTAATGGCAACTGGGTCGATGCACTACCTTTAGTTCTGCTGGCCATGCGTTCCCGTACTCGTGAATCCATTAAAACGTCTGCGTCACAACTCTTGTATGGCATGGATCTACGCCTGCCTAGTCAGCTCCCACGTCTACTACCGGCACAAGATGACCCACAAAACGAAGCTACCCGCCTTCGACTTCATTTCGGTAACATGTCCGAACAGCAGCCGAGACACACGCCTCGTCCAGTCTTCGTTCACCCACAGCTCCACAGCTGCAAGAGAGTACTCGTTCGCAACAATAATGCTGTTGCACCACTACAACCCAAGTATCGCGGTTCTTACCCGATTTTACTCAGAAAGCCAAAATACTTCATTATTATGCAAGGCGCTACACCGACATCAGTAGGCATAGACAGGTTGAAACCGTTTATCGAACCACCTGATCCTGAGAGCGTTCAACCTTCTACACATGTCTCAGGCTCCGTCTGCTCACAATCTCAATATCCTGATTTGTATAACGCGTAATTGATTTTTTTTAAACATTAACATTAACTATCAAAATTTTTTTAACCTTACGTTATTTTTCGTATTTGTCTCACGTGGCATAACCAGCTGTTCTTAGCTAGCAATAATTGTGTGACATTTTTGAACAGTTCCGTGAGTGACTATGCCATCTCTGGTAATGTTCTATTGTTTGATGCAGTTACCTTTGATTTTAATGTATATATATTTTTACATTATAATGTATTTCTCACATGACATCACACTATTTTGGTATGACCAGCTACTTGGGCTAACACTCAGTAGCAACACTAAGTAGTTATCAGCTTCATATCATGGTACAGGCCACCTTCAATGCATATCTCAACTTCATCAAATTGCACAAGAACCTCTCTACAAATGTCGCGGCCACAACGTCGACACTCACTCTAGCTCCTTTGTTCGTATAAACGCATTGACGACGATCCAACCTGCGCCAACTTTTAACTTAAACCTGGCAAAATTAAGAGGCGATTTACCTCGAAATCTTCACTTTACACGGCTCAAATCTTACACTGCTCGCCTCACGTGGTATGACCGACCACTAGAGCTAACAATTTGTGTGACAATTCCTGATGGTTTCTTCAGCATCCCTAACTTTGTTGAAACAACCAACAAGCATATTTAAGCCCGAAATTTATGGTGCATGTATTTTTAGCGTTCTGTTCGAACTCTGTCATACATTTCTTATCTAGCCTCGCAGGAATATTTTTTTCACTTTTTTTCAGAAAGTGTTGTAACGACACAAATTAATTGCCGACATATTGCGTAAATTAAATTCAATTTTGTTTACGTTGCACCAATGAAAAAGGCAGAGCTTGCCGATTAATATTAGTGTGCAAGTAGACATATGTTACTATGGCATGGTATTTAAGCGCGGCAATTTACCATGCAAGTCAGTTGTCGCATTTGCATTCTGCTTTGCGTTACGCGTGTGCGTTCTGTCGGCTATGGCAATACCTACATGGTGATTTGATTTGTTTCACCAACAATTGGCAACATCCGTGACTCATCTTGTTGCGGTAAAACCAGCGAGACGAGCCAATTAATTGCAGAACTTGAACGAAGTTTTCCACATCGTGATTACAACGCGACAACAGAAGGAACAACAGCCAGAGTCAACCCAAGGCTCTAGGACATCTTCACACTGAATAATTCAGGAGAACGCACGACCAGGCCCTGTTAAGGCCCCCCTATCATAACAATATCTATATTCAGAGCACCTTAACCGAGTTTGTAACGTCGTACGGCATTTACTTGAAGCCGGGGCGTTTACAGATTTATTGATGTTTATAACAAAATGGTACATCAAATTTTTAAAAATCTATTCTCATTCATGCTAAACTCTTTTTAGTTCAAATCTCTATAACTACATGCAGGTTAAATTCAGTTAGCTACATATTATTAATATGGCTAATATAAACTGTTTGTAAGAGGGAACATGTGTGGCATAATTAGGGAAGATTATTGCATCTGTCCTTATGGTGTTTACGTCAAACGTGTAAAAGCAAATAAACATAAAGTTGAATTAAATTATTCTCACAGGCACATGTTGTTTAAATTAACAATATCTAAGCAATGTTCACCCATGCCAATAGCTGATTGGCCTACTTTCAAACTAATTAGCAAACAATTATAATATAATAAACAAGAATTTCCTCCTTCAACATCGGTGCCGGTTTACGATGAAGCTTTGAGATTGAATCTCTAAATCAATTTAAAAACAAGGATAAAATTATGGTGATTATATTAATGTGCTAAAGTTGTTTGTAGCAGGTATATTTGGGTTTGAGCTAAAGGTTCTGAATAATGATTCATTTTATAAAAACAAACCGTTCATTCTGTCAGTCAGTACTAGAGTTCAGAGACGTCTTGGCGCTAATAAACAAAATGTTATCGGCAAAAACCCAAAGTGTAAATAATGAAAACAAATGATTTTTTTAAATAGTAAAAAGGGCACTTTATTGTCCCATTCAAATTTTGTTTTCAAACAATATATTAGTAATTTGAATGATTGAATGTTGATTCTCCGCGAGTTGTGTTCGCGGGTTGTTGCTTTGCACTATCAGTTTCGCAAAGATCTGATCCATCCCCATTTCCAAGTACGCATAGATTATTTCTTCGTTTTGGCTGGGTGCGAATTCGTCCAATACTTCTGAAGACATCCACATCGTTCATACTAACGACTGGCAAAAGATTCTTCATTTAAAGCTATTGGCGAGTAAAAAAAAAACTAAAATATAAATAGAACTGTTTCGGAACGAGGTTACCGCATTTGCTTATATCTGCTATTGTGAGTATTGAGCTGTGTACATATGTGATTAGAGGGATGATGATGGAACCGGAAACTAGGTTCCGAAACGTTGCCAGTCAACGAAGACTAGATCGTACCTCATTTCCAGTGGTTACTATGAACGATGTTGAAGCCTTCGGAAGAAAGGGACAAATTCGCACTCAGCCAAATGGAAGAAATAATCGATGCGTACTAGGAAATGGGAATCAATCGGATCTTTGTGAAACTGTTTGTGCAAATCAACAGTCAACAATCTATTAATAATCCTAAAGAATCATCTTATCATCATCAAATGTGCTTAAAATACTGTTTTCACATTTAAATGGCTCTAAATTAGAAAAAATGTTAATCCTGCAACCCCACATAATGAAAAATAAAATCATTATACGACATCAAAATTGCTAACAGTTTGACAGATATTATTAAAATGCCATAGTTTACCTCATTAGGCAGACCTTTCCTCACATCCACATCTTTCGATAGACGCATCTTCGTGCAAATATAGTGCAAAGATGATATGAGTTCTCTCCATGGTGAAAGCCAGTCAATTACAAGAAGCCAATTGTCAGAATGGTCAGAAAATTTGTGCATGCGCACGACAACAGGAGAACAAGGTGATAGTGACTGACCGTGAATAAACAAAACACGTTTACAAATTAGAAAAAAAGCAAGTTTATCGTTAGGTTTTGACAATCACATACATTTAAAACTGACCATAATCACAACAGCAATAAACTAACATACCAAAACCGACACTTTCCATACGCATTACCATGAAATCAATCACTTTCCTGACATCCATCTTTACATGTGGCCTGCAATGTAACGATGAATCGCTCACGCATAATGGTAATTGGTGGTTCAAATTTAGAATTATCTTACTCCACGACAGATTGATAATCAACTCTGAAAAGTGTCCTGTGCTATAAGTATCCGATTTTGATATGCCCGTAAACGACTTCATCCCTGAACTTGTCAGAGAAAGCGAGATCGCTAGGTACAGGCTAGACGTTAAATGTCAGAGATATTCGTATTTCAAGAGTGCTAAGATCTCAATATCGCGTGTATGGGCTAATAATCAATTCAATAAATAGGCCTGAAGTACTCCCATGCCCTAAAAGAGATATGACACATTTCATTGAATGACTTGAAAATTGCACAAAGTGCATGTTTTGTAGAGGTAAGACACATTGTGAATTCTCAACTGGTGTCAAGGCTTATTCTTAACAAAGGAGAAAATCGCAGATTTCAAAATAAACACATTTATATTACAGGCCAATTAAGATGGTCATTTTTTTGTGGAGATAAAGCATAGCAGAGGCAAAGAACACCTATCTTAAGTGAGCATGTCTCAATTACATACGTTCCAATTGTTTTTCGAGTTCAGGCATGACAGAGGAAAAGGACAACTACATTTAATGTACATATCACAAATATATTCGGTCTATGTTTTTAAATAATCCACAAAACTTTGTCGCAAATGCATGTTTTAGCATCCAACTCAAAATGCAAATTAGTTACTGTCCTATGTAAAACTGCATTTACATATCGAGTATAACGGCTACATATACTATGGAAAGAAGAAAAAATATATTTGTAAACGTGTATTAGGTATTGAGCAACTAAAAGCAAATTATTGCAAATAGGGCCTGAAAGATATGTCAAAAACAGCATGAATAAAAGGAATACTTTCATGTACACACTCATTTTGTGCTTACTGGCGACTCATCAATAGGAGCCGGTACTACAGCTTATACTTGCTAGGTGTACAATATCTAATAAAATATTGCGTATAAATTAGGTCTCCCTAACAAAGAACATAAAAATATTATTTATTTAAATAAATGATTTTATGATTAAAACGAAATGTGAAAAATGATGTTGATCAAGGCCAGGGTGTATGGGTTATATTAATTAACAGTTGTTCAGAATTGGGTCTAATACTATTGTGTTGATACTCTTTACAGGCTCAATATATATTATATATCGTGAATCGGCTTTTAAATCGCATTGTCGGAGACTTCATATGAAGTTAACTCCAATATTGCCCGTATACACATTCGCATAGCAGACTGTACTGTCTAGTTGTCTCAAATTTTTTAACGTAGTACCGGCCCTAACGGTGCGTCGCCAGTAGACACGAAACGCATGTGTACATAAGATTATATCTTCCGTTCATGCGAATTTGTTACTAGGTGTGTAATACCAAACGCACAAAGGCATATGGAATATATCTCAATTGACATTGCTAATAAATACAAGCTGTTCGACTAAAGGTTATATTTAGATATCGATAATGCAAAAAAAACATGCAGCCTGAAAAAATTACTCACCAAGCTATCAACAACAATCACCAAATGAGGATTTTCAGTATTTTCTCTAAAGTAAGTAACATCCGAAACACAATGATAGTAAGACGCAGACACATGATAGTGCCTTAATAACGCACTGGGTAGCATCTCATCCGGAAAATTCGTACAATAGAACATCCAGGTAGCAGGAAACCTAAACTTGTGAGCCAGTAAAGAACGATCTTTAAGGAACCATAACTCTTCGTCCGTAGGCAAATTTTTCCAATCATAACACAAGCCCTGTAGCCAAATATGTTGATAGGCCTGTGTTAATTTTCGTCTTAAACAACTAAGTGGGTTAATGCGATTAGATGGTAATAGAAAGCGAATAAACTGCATAAATTTTGAAATTTCCGGAATATTTGCATAGTAATTACCATCATCGCATTCAGTAATACTGGTGCGATGAGAGAAAATACTAATTTGATCATCAAAATCCTCGTCTGCTTGGAAGTCAGGATCATTTGCATTCGCATTACATTCGAAGTTAGTTTCGGCATGAGCATCAGTACCATTCAACACGACTGGACTAGATTCATCTGAATAATTCGCATTGACATTTTCGTCAACCATTTCAGTAGTCTAGAATTAGTAAACAGAGTAAGCAACGAAGCAAAAAAGATAGGCATCAAGTCAAATAATAACTTTTCTATAATTTACACAGTAAAAATTAAATCATCAACTTAACAATAAATTTAAGAAAATTTGGACGTGGAGAGATAATAACTTTTGATTCCGATTTAACTTTAAGCAACCCATCAGAAAGATTGATCCCATGCCATAGGCAATTCCAGATTTGGTAAAAAACCAACTTTGCTTTCAATATGTCAAGTAATTTCCTGATCCTAATACGCTATAAATGGATCACATGTGAGGAAACATGGTCTTAGCAATTTAAACGTTAAATTAAGGTAATTTAACGAAATAATCCGTCGTTATCCATTCAGCGATGAAGTTTATGGACGATTAGATAAACTCAAATTTGCAAAATTATCCATAATAATCCCCGAAAATTCATTAGAATGAAAGGCTCCTTTCGATCTTTAATTGAAAATTTTTTTTGATAAATAGTGCTGTTTGCCTCCAAGTTAAATTAGTAAAACTTCTTACAACAAGACCAACCTGTCAGGCATAAGATCTAGTTCCAAGTACACTTAAACTTATAATCAAACTCCGTCGACACTATTCATAACATTCCTTTTATTGAAAATAATTTATTGCAAATACACTTGATGCGTTTGGCAACATCATATATTGATGCAAAATAAAGCTAAAAGTAGTGTAGCATTTAAACAGTAAAACAGGCTAGACGCATTTTAAACAACTTTCAAATGCATGATGACTAATGAGGGTAACATTTTAACAATTTGGATCAACATAAATAATTCTGTATAGTCAAGTTACTCTCGTACAGAGCTTTATTAAGATGTAAATAAAAAGTTTAAACATGTCCTATGTGTAGCAAATTACGGTATTCGTCCCCATTAATCAATAAAACATGTTATGTAAAATTTAAATATTATTATCGACAAGATTGCTTAAAAACTAATGGCGTTTTAATATTTTATTAAATGCAAAGTATGTTCAAGAGCACTTCTATACTATATACACATAATTAATACCAGCAAGTAACTGTAACTCCAGTCACATAAAAGAACAACGCTTGTGAAGATTTCATGTCATACTACAAAGAAACGACAATTTGAATCAAAGCATCGATTGGAATCCAAAATCGTTTATCAGAAGTGACAATATCCCACTGTCATACTATTATAAATTAACATAAAAAAGCCATTCAGAAACTTATAGTACAGCTAGTCTAAATTCTCGAGAAATAAAATTTGGAATACACTGAAATTTAAAAAAAACTAATAAATTGCAAGAAGATTAAGTATTGATCAATTATATAACAGGTGATGAAGAATTTGATTCAACGCGTAGAAAAATTCCAAAACAAAGTGATACAATTAAACAATCATTGATGGCGTGGACGGTGGTAACAATTCTTTAAATCAAGTTTGCGAGCTTCAAGTAAACACCAATCCCATTGAATTTTACCAATTGTCGAACGACATAGCAAAACTAACGTCAGTCACACACACTGACGCGTGTTAAACTTCAATGATCATTATCAGAATACGATGGCGAACTGACTATCGTGGATCAAATTTTTTTTCTATCCATAAATATATGCATTGCAGTCTGATCCTCGCTAGTCAGTTTAGCGTCGTACTCTGATAGTGATCATGGAAGGTCGCAACGCGTCAGTACGTGTGACTGACGGTAGTTTTGCTATGCCGTTCTACGACGGTTAAATACAATAGGATCGGTGTTTGCTTCAAGTTGGCAAACGTGCCACAGTTTCTTACTAATTGTGATTTCTGTTAATCTGGGATGATCAGGTAGTTCAATAATATAGCTTTCATTCTGTGCATTAAAATTAAATTAAAATAATTCCTCAAATTCACAAAAAAATGCACTATTTGTTTAATCATAAAATAGTATATTATTTACATTCTCCTTGTATTTAGTGTAGACATTCACCGCCCGCGCAACCAATATTCCTTTAATTATACAAATGTTCACTTCAATACCACTTCCTCATATAACGTGTAATCTGTTGTATAATGACATATTGGGGATGGTTAGTTAAAACTTTAGGGCTAAAGGGATGCTATATAGGCTCTACCAAAAAAGTAAAGGCTAACCAAGAAACATTAATTAGTTTATAACAGAAAATTGTGTGTATTGTTCGCCAGGGTGGCTCAATGGTTAAAAGTAAAAATACAAGTATGCGATAGATTATGTAATACTGTTGATGCATTAGAGACAAAATCATAAGTATTAATATTATGAAAACAATCATAATCTAATATTTCACATAATTTTCCAAAAAGCTCCCAATTAATTCTGGAGCACTGAAAATGTGAATGCTCAGGAGATATTTTCTGCTCTTCAACAAATAAATAATTCTACCAAAGGAATATTTATTTGTGACCCGAATCCCTAAATTAATCAACTATATTGTAACTGTGACAGTTAACCGATTCAATCTCCAAAAATATGGTCTACATATTTCACAGCTATAGCTGGTTAGGTAATTATTTTCGTTAGCTCGTGGTTATAGAATAGATTGCTTAATTCAATAACAAAGATTATTAAAATCTCCTACCAGCATATTATAACCATGGCAGTCCAAGATGAATTGAAAAGTCTATAACTTGACGTAAAGATGAAACCCTAGGTTTTATAAAATCAATAAGAGCGTTAGGTCCACTAATGTCTAATATCTTCGCATGAAATGTAGATTTACCAGAAATTAGATCTGCTCCACCTCAATTATTCACCGATTCACCTTTTCAAATAAAGAAATACGAGGCCTTTCAAATTCATAAGTTTAAATATCGTTATTTCGCTAAGTTTCAGCTAGTATAATGCAAAAACAAATTCATTATTCGTTACAAAATTACACAGTTAAAAAATTTGATCTCATACTTTTAAAATTTGCAGAAAATAAAGAAAAAGAGTGTGTAGAACACAAATTATCTCCATTATTTAAATGTTCAATGTTACCTACTGGCTTAATCTCTTTCGTTTCTTTTAAGTTGCTTTGTTTGATTTTATTACCAAACCTCTTCTTACTCCGGATTCCACAATAGTAATAAGTGACGAGGTTGCCAGTACTCCCTGTCTTGGAATAGTCGTGGTATCAGTTGACAGATGTCCCTTGTTAGTCTCAATTGCTCTCGATGTTGGTTGTGCAGAATTTTGCTAAGGTATTCTTGCAGAATCCAAGCATCACCGAGTAACGCTTTAACCCTTGCTCCATTAGGTAAATTCTTGTCCGTTCGTAGATTTTGAAACTTCATATCTTAACTAAACCTCTTGTTCAGAAACTATTTTTAAACCGTTTATCCTGACACGATTTTACTGCATGTTCATAAATTTTGTTACCTTTCCCGCTCCCTAACCGTAGAAGTCACACTTAATTAGGTTACGCTCTACAACAATATTCAGTCTGACATTAAGTTACTACAATTTAGTTGGATTCGTGTACATGTGTATGTAACTATATGCAACTAAATGCTTGACCAGTATAGACACATACTCCCAAAGACATATGTGACGCGCGCCAATCCTTGTTCAGTAGGGAGATGCCAAAAAGACAGTTATTTAAGAACAGTGACAGAGAACTGGTCGGATCATAGATTCTGATCTACTCTACTGGATGATTTGCCTTTTCTACACTATAAAATTCTTAGTTTATACTGACATATGTAATTAATTAATAGGTAAGGTGTTTATATCAAGACCGCAACCTTGATTATAATAATTGTCATCACCACCCACGCAACCAACATTCGTTAATTATTTAATGCTCATTTCAATATCACTTCCCCATGTAGTGTGGTGTCTGTTCAGTAATGACAGATTAGACATGGTTATTTGGAACTTTGGGTCTAAATGGATGCCATATGAGCTCCACCTAAAGAAAAATAGACTAATCAAGTTACATTAGTTAGTATATAACTGAAAATTGTGTGCAGTGTAGTGTGCGGCAGGATGGCTCATTGGTTAGAGCACCAGATTCCGAAGGAGACATGCCCACGTTCAAGTCCTGTCCGCGGCAAATTCTAGCCAGTACATGATGAGTTCCCAGTAAGGACGAAACTGGTCTACTGGATTAATTGCCTTTTCTATACTATACAATTCTTAGTTTATACTGACATATGTAAGAAATTAATGGGTAAGTTGTTTATATCAAGACCGCAACCTTGATTATAATAATATGCTTCATATGTTATAATTGAATCCTGTGTTCATAAAAAATCTTTATTCTCACTAGCACACGAAATACGTATAAAACGTAAAATGGGCTCTGATAGGCTTTAATTTCATGCGAGAAATTACTCCAAAGAAAAGTACAAAGCGATGAACGTTTTCTCCCTTACATACCTGAATGTATCCGCTTCTTCGCAAAATGATACTGCAAATTTTAACTTCTGCAGCATTTTCTGTACAAAAACAGTTTGATTCCATATTGCGTTGATATCAGTTTCAACATCTGATCACAGTTAATGGCGATACCCTTGGGATAAGTATTTTCCAAATAAGACAAACATGACAGCAGGTTTCTATGTATAACCGAACTACTCATTGTCCTATTCATCAGGATTCTCTATTGTTTCTTTATCTATATAATACACAAAAATATGATTCCCAATAGTAAATATAACGAATAGGCAGATATAATATTATATATATATATATATATATATATATATATATATATATATATATTCTTATAATTAGGAAAACACAAATAACAAAGTGGATAAAGGCCATTTATTTCGTGAATACTAATCATCTCTTATACAATCATACATATTTATACATTTTGGGTTTTCAATTGATTATGCTATTGGTAACAAATCTGACTCGTTTTTACTGCTGTTTCTTGTTTTGGCTAGTTGGTGAGTGTGTATGCGTTTGTGTTTGTGTGTATGCGTGTTTGCATGTAAAGGTCATTCTCGCAGTATTGCAAAGTGATGTCTGAGATCTGGTCATTATTGTTTTGATGGCTTGAGAATTAACCATTTGTGCGCATTGTTCACTGTTACATATACAAGTGCTATTTTCCCCAGTATAGTTGATCGTTTCACCTTGTTGCGCAAAGTTGTCATTTCCACATGGTAACAGCGCCAGTGTGGATTGCAGTGTTAAACGCTCACATTGTTTGGAGACTTCTGTCATCGTATGCGCCTCTGTTATTTCCACTTCTTACGAAAGTACTGAATATGAAATGCCTAAATATCATATGACCAAGATTAGATCCACCTTCATTTCCAGTGGTTATTACGAATGGTGTGAACGCCTGCGGAGTGACGCGACGAATCACCACCCAACCATCACGAAGTCGAACACGGCAAAAACTTGGAAACGAGGATCAATCGGATCATTGCGGAACGATAAGTGCTAATCCAAATACCATGACAGAAAATCGTGGACATGTAAAAAAATGATGATCGCACTGCGCAACCAAGAGAAACAACTGTCAAGGTGAAATACAATTTTCGTTTAATAAAATAAATGTGAAATGCATGAAAATTTCGTTTGCCTAAAAAATGCTACAATGAGAACATAAATCAATAAAATAAATGCATGCATGTACATATCAAAATCACCTGGATCTCTGCTTGACAATTTTCATCCACGCAGTGTTCGATATTCTCAGACATTGATGTTTGTGATATTGGATTTGGTGAATCATGAAACAGCCAACTAGTGTCTATTACGTCCAAATAGTAATTCCTTTATTATAAGAGAGACACGAACAGACATGGACCATTATATATACCAAAAATGGGCATTTTTATGACACAAGAAAAAAATGGCAAATTGTAAACGTTAAGGGAAGAAGAAACTTTATAAATTTTTTAACATAAATGTTTTGCATGACAGGAATTGATATATTAGCTGAACTTTGTTGCGCGAAGCGAGGTTCTCACGTCGACTGTCCACATTTTCAGTGCAAATCGGTAACCTATGTAGTTAATCGAAGCATGGATGATGAATTTAGTGTGTAAATTTGGTCATAATTTGAGGCATTCTAAATCTGATAAACCAAACAAGGATCGTAGCGTCATGACAATTTCCAGTCTCGAAACTAAGCAAATAAACAGAATTATTAGTATCAAAATATAATATACGAACCACTTAAAAAAACTTTATCTTAGGCACTATACATTCCAACCAAGAGAAGAAATATTAGCCTTGAGATACGTCTGGATTTCACGAAATTCCGAATAAAGACTGTAAACTCATTCATTTAGTGGGTGAAAAAATGCTTCTAATTAAAGTCAAAAGAAGGAAAAATAAAACTGCATATTAATAATGTATTAGTTTTCAGCAACAACTAATATATGACTGGGACTTTTATATAAATAAACGAACATTGGTTGCGCGGGCGGTAATAACATTTATTATAATCAAGGTCGCAGTCTTTATATAAGCACCTGACCCATTAATTACTTACATATGTCAGTATAAATAAGAATTGTATAGTGTAGAAAAACCAATTCATCCAGTAGACCGGTTTCGTTCTTATTAGGAACTCATCATGTACTAGCCAGAAATTGCCGCGGACAGGGCTCGAACTTTGGCACGTCTGCTTCAGAATCTGGTGCTCCAACTACTGAGCCACCCTGTCGCACACTACACTACACACAGGGTGGCTCAGTGGTTAGAGCACCAGATTCCCAAGCAAACGTGCCCAGGTTCGAGCCCTGTCCGCGGCAATTCCTGGCCAGTACATGATGAGTTCCCAGTAAGGACGAAACCGGTCTACTGGGTGAATTTCGTTTTATTACACTAAACAATTCATAGTTTGTACTGACATATGTAAGTAATTAATGGGTCAGGTGCTTATGTCAAGACCGCAACCCTGATTGTAATAACTGAGACGTTTGTCGAGTTGAACCAATATACGGTTGTGATAGAACGACAAGACGGATTAGAGCATAAACTGAAATTATATCAACAGATAACATAGTGAATGAGAGTGAGAAAAATGGAAAAATCACTAGGCGCTATTTGGAAAACATGACTAAATAATGATACAAGGCGAAGATTGCAACGATC
Organism: Eudiplozoon nipponicum; assembly: GCA_029291075.1. NCBI lineage: Eukaryota > Metazoa > Platyhelminthes > Monogenea > Mazocraeidea > Diplozoidae > Eudiplozoon > Eudiplozoon nipponicum. The sequence continues at coordinate 31,494 of JAQBSW010002386.1, read as the reverse complement.
GTAATCTGAAACTCGCTTCAATGAAAGCAAAAGTACATTGGAATAAGATTAGCTAATATGTGACGAAATAATTGAACGACCTCTTAATTAAAAATACGCTAATTTCATAATTTTGTCTTGTATTGCTTGTTATATTATTTATGCATTAACTTAGGTTCCTTATAGAGGGCACTATATACTAATGTATTTTATTAGTTAAATGTTAACTTTTCTGTACAGCATGACTTTGAACTTCCTTTCATTAAGTTAGTTTCTTAATTTTGTTTTATTCTGACCTCTATTTAGTTTAACTTCGTAACATAATTTGGCTTATTATATTTTTAACTTTTCAGTATTTACCGTAACAGTGATTTGGGACTGGGAAATTTAAATTATCTTGCTTCCTTTCGAACGACTAATGTCACTCGCAAATACTTCATTTAATAAAGAGTACGGCAAACAAACTGACGTGTGCAAAGGTGAACGTTTGTGAATATCACATAGGACTTTTCCCGTCAATTCCTTTGTTGATAATAGTTCGGATGTCCTTACCAATATCCTTCATCAGTGCACAACACATCGCAGGTCTTGAGAACAAGCTAATAAAGCAAGTATAATATTTCTTTAAGCCTTTTCATTTTTACTTGTGAATGATTAGTGTAAAAATAACTAACGGATATTTCACTAGATAGGCACGCGTCGCCTATGCAAGTGTATCTATAACTACTGAACACAACCAATTATATGAAACTACGGTGGCTGAATTTTCATTTACCATTGGCATGCTTAAGAATATTTGTTCTTTACCTACATGACGTTACGTAAATGGGAGTGTCTTCACATTATCGGATGGGGAGCCAAATAAATCAAATACGCACTCATCAATATCACCCTAAAGTGAGTGATAACAGTATAGACAGACAGACATAGCAAGTGTGAAATTTCACTCAAACTACCCGACTTACACTTATGACTGCCTTATTTTGTAACAGTTTTTGTTATTTCATTAGATAAGCATACGTAGAGTATGTGAATGTGTGCATGAATTGATAAATGAAAAGTATTCAGTTAAATATAATTCCTAAACATGTAAAACCATCACAGTGAAACTGCAGTCATTAGGTTTATTGTTCCATTCTGTCCATTAGAAATGATGCAATACAAAGTTAATCTCAAAACATAGAAGAAATGTGAAAGCATCAATAACTGTAAGGATGAATAACAAACAATTTATAAAATAAGAAGCTTAGTTAAGATCTGAAATAAAATAAACGATATTCAAACAAGAAAATAAAGGAAATTGCCAAACGAAAGAATGAACATTATGAAGCAAATGAGGAGTTAACATAAATGTACCTTAAATAAGCGTTCAACTAACTGAGAACAATAAATTAATGGATAAATAAGATAACAATGAAAGAATGAAATCTTGAAGAATTAGAAATTAAATATTAAAATCGATGTTACTAATTGTTACTAATTTATATAGGATAACAGGTTGGCTGATTTGGAAGATCATAGATCTTCCCCGAGATATTAATATTTCAATCGTAGCTAACCCCGAAGTAAATCTATCAAAACGGAATCCAATTTAAATCCCTAGCCGTCGGTTGAAATTGTCAATTCCAAATGAAAGATCAGTCCCATAAATCATCAACTAAATTTCTGATTTTTGATGTCAAGTTAAATAAAAAATGGTCAGAAATTAGCTAATCATGCAGTAAACCTACTAAAACGAAATCAAATTTACATACCTAGCCGTCGGTTGAAATTGCCAATTCCAAATGAAAGATCAGTCACAAAAGTATAGGTCATAAAAGAGATTGATAATTCGGCACAACTGCTTTCAGATAAGGATTAGGTTAAATTTGAATTTGACGTTATTTAAAAGGACCTTAGACACAACAAGTAGAAATCAAAGCCCAACTATTAAATTCAAAATGTCTTAAATGATTTCCTATCGAACAATGTTGTATGTTTAAAAGCAGATAAATCAGATAACATTTCTTTAGATGAAGTTTGCGAGCTCGAAGAAAGCACCAATCCAATTGTATTTAAACAGTCGAACAACATAGCAAAACTAACGCCAGTTCACATTGTTACGTACAATAATGTAAGTTATTTCTTCAATCTCGCAAACTTTATAGAATTGTTATACCGCCCGCGCAACCAATGTTCGTTTAGTTATCTTTATGCATTATTTGGAAAATAATATTTCTTCGATAAGAGACAAATGAAGCTCAATTTGTATCTACGGTTCTTGAATGACATATTAGTAATCTCGATCCATGGGGATGATGAAATGGTAAATTTCTTAAATTTAACTAATTAAATAAGCGAACTTCAATTTACAATTAAAAGGAAATCATCAAATGAATTTCTGGTTTTTTATGTCAAGTTAATTAGAAATGGTTAGAAATTAGAAAGAGATATTTTTAGGTGAGGTAATTACTCGGAAATCGATTTTAATTGGAAGTTCAATCATCTGTATCTTAAAATCGCTAACGATTAGAAGCCTTAGATAAACAGACGTTCGATTAAGGCAGTCTGTGTGAAATATTCATCAATAATGTTATCCCTCATATACCAAAATAATCAACATTGATGGATGTCTCAAGTAACTTTAATCCTAAGTGAAGGTGCGTAAAAACCTAAGTGCAGGGAGATCCTAGAGTCATGATATGGCCGGACTCCAAACTAAGAAGTAAATTAAAATTAATTGTATTAGAATATAATATAAAAAAATCGTTTTAATATAGTTCCAACCCCGTTTACTGGTCTCAATAAACAGAAAGAAAAATAATGTTCCCTCAGTTACATTAAGGGTGCATGAAATCCCATGAAAAGTGTGTTGATTCATGTTTTCTGCTGAAATCATGCGCCTAATATTGATAGGAAGATGAGAACAAAGAACTGTATGTACGCTTCCAAATACGCTTCGAGTTCATCTTCGTGCTGATTCGTCTCTTTCCCCCGAAGAGTTCAAATCGTTCAGACAACCCACTGCAAATGATGTACGATCTCATCTTCGTTGACTGGTTACGTTTCGGAACGGCAATTCCAGTTCCGTCATCAGGCCTCAAATCACATACGCAGTCAAAATCCGCGCAACAGCAGATTTAAGCAAATGTGGTAACCTCGTTCCGAAACAGTTCTATTTATGTTTTAATTTTTGACTCACTAATGGTTTTAAACAAAGAATTGGTTTCAGTGAAAAAAACTCTATATATGCATATGTAAGGAGCACTTGAAAGCACTACATATATATATATATATATATATATATATATATATATATATATATATATATATATACACATATATCTTCTGAAATTGGCAGACCCAAACCTTACCTCCAGTACAATTTGCAGCAATCTCAAATTCGCGGTATACGCAATCTCATCAGTTGTGCAGAATGTTAATGGGAGGAGGGAGAGAAAGTATCGAACATGCGTGGTATAACTGTATCGTTGGCATGTCTAGGTAATTAAATTTAAAATTCGACACAGAAAAAAATCCAACAAACTTGATTGTTCAACACAAATAAAAACACCTGACCCATTATTTACATACATTTGTCAGTATAAACTAAGTATTGAATAGTGTGGAAAAGGCAATTCATCCAGTATACCAGTTTTATCTTTATTATGAATTCATCATGTACTGGCCAGAATTTGCCGCGTATTTTATTATTTGTTTAGTTTATTATTCCCACTTAAAATTAATATATAAAATACATGTAAATCAATATTTGTATAAAAGGATATATAAAAATATAAGCAACCTTGCGAGATTAATAAATTTTAACCTTATATAATTCAAGCTGTATATAATAAACATATATGCATATGTATTTTTTTATTTATAGGACCATTGTCTATCAAAGCCCTTAATAAATCTGTTTACTATAAACTGAATACTCAAGTTCATAATCAACAACGTTTTTTACTGCTGCTTCCAAAGGGACAACTTCCAGGCTTGTCTTTCTATCAATCTAAAAATTGAATTTATTACCAATGTCAATAAAATGATATGTATTCTTTAAAGTAAAATCCAAAAGGTTTTTTTTAATTCTGTTGCATAGAAATTTTTGAACATCTACAATTAATCTAATTGGATTAATTTTTTATGAATCTTCACTAAACCATAAAATATCGAAGGAACTGTATCACCTTGTATCAATGAATTTCCAAGTGCTGAATCTAATTGACCCATCTCAATCATTCGATTGATTATAGTCTTAACCTACCCTTGGAACTACTGACATATGTAAGTAATTAATGGGTCAGGTGTTTATATCAAGACCGCAACCTTGATTATAATAATTGTTATCACCACCCGCGCAACCAATGTTCGTTTAATTATATAAATGTTCATTTCAATACCATTTCCCCATGTAATGTGGTGTCTGTTCAGTAATGACAGATTGGGCATGGTTAGTTGGAACTTTGGGTCTAAATGAATGCCATATGAGCTCCACCTAAAGGAAAAATTGACTAAACAAGTTACATTAGTTAGTATATAACTGAAAATTGTGTGTAGTGTAGTGTGCGGCAGGATAGCTCAGTGGTTAGAGCACCAGATTCCGAAGCAGACGTGCCCAGGTTCGTATCCTGTCCGCGGCAAATTCTGGCCAGTACTTGATGAATTCTCAATAAGGACGAAACCGGTCTACTGGATGAATTGCCTTTTCTACACTATACAATTCTTAGTTTATACTGACATATATAAGTAATTAATGGGTCAGGTGTTTATATCAAGACCGCAACCTTGATTATAATAAAAGTGGATAATGACCATTTATTTAGAGATAACTAAGCTTTGCTTTACAATCTTTCATTTATAAACATTCTGGATTTTCAATTAATTATGTGGGTGGCAACAAATCTGACTCTGTTTTACTTCTATTTCTTGTTTTGTCTGATTGGTAAGTGTGTATGCGTTTGTATCTGTGTGTGTGCCTGTTTGCATGTAAAAGTCTTTCTCGCTGTATTACAAAGTAATATCTGAGATCTGGTCATTATTGTATTGATGGCTTGAGAGTTAACCATCTGTTCGCATTGTTGGCTGTTACGTGTACGAGTCCTATTTTTCCGTGTGTAGCCTTTTGTTTCACCTTTTTGCTCAATTTTGTTTTCTTTACTTGGTAACAGCGCAAATACATATTTCAGTGTTGAACGCTTATATTGTATGCACATTTCTGTAACTGTATGTGCATCTAGTTTTTCCTCTTCAGTTTGTTGCTAATCGGATTGAATGTTCGTTGAGTCTGGTCGAGGACGTGTTCGGACTCGCTTGGATACTAGTAAATTGTTGTTGATTTTTTTTATTCGCGGCCAGTCGATTAGAATATCATGTTGATAAAAATTTTGAATATTTAGTGCAGGTGTTTGTTATTTTATATAAAGGGCTTTGTTGCTGGGTTCTGTTCACCAATTGCTTCTTCGTACGCCTAATATGTGTGCTACTGCACATACATGAGAACTTGTAGACTCTGGATGAATTAGAGAGAAATGGCAATTGATGTTTGGCATCCAACCTCATGATTCTCTGTTTGCTAAATGTGATGTTAACACTGGAAAATTTCTCCTTAGCTATTCTATTCGGCCGCCGAGCAATTATTGAGGTTGGTAGGTCGCCTATAAATGGAAAGTTTAGGAATACCTGATGGACGGTATCCTCTTTAGTGCGAATCTGTCGTGGTCTGATTTTAACATTAAGGAAACCCTCTGGGTAGTTGCTCATTAGCAATTTTTTTCTCATGTAACCCAGTTCATCCTCGATCTTGTGTTCAGAGCAGATCTTCCTGATTCTGTTTGCTAGGTTGTTGACTAAGTTTCTTTTGTGCGATTTTAACACACTGTTGTTGTAAAGAATGTATTGCCCGAGGAAAGTGGATTTTCTATGTATGGCCAGTGTCAAATCCCTATTTTCTTCTTGAGTGAGTTTGATGTCAAGGAATGAAAAACTATTGTCTTTATCTACCGCGAGAGTGAATTTGGTGTCTGGATCCGCTCCATTTGCCTGTTTGAGGATTTCGGATGGGCCTGCAGCTTTTGGGATGAACAACAATATATCATCGTCATACCTTTTGTACAGTGCGCACTGGTCAATTATAAATTTTAGGCTCGTTTTTTCTTGTAAATGCTAATATGAGGCCTTTGATGTCATTGATGTCTAAAGGGAAATCATAAAACTTATTTTTAGTAAGGTCACAAAGATCTCCGTTGTCTTATCCAGTTGTATGTTTGTAAATAAGGATGAGACGTCAAACGAGACCATTTTATTCTGTAGAATGTTCTTCCCCGTTCAGTTCATCTGCTAGCTCTAAGGATTCCTTGATAGTGTTCTAATCGACTGGCCATGAATAACAAAATTCAACAACAATTTACTAGTATCCAAGCAAGCCCGAACACGTCCTCGACCAGACTCAACGAACATTCAATTCCATTGCACATTCGTTTCGTGCTTACTGGCGACTCATCAGTAGGAGCCGGTATTACGCCCTTTAACCACTATATATTTGGTAGAAGAATGTGGAATAATAGGACAGTACAATCTCCTAGACGAATGTGTAAACCTGTAATAGTGAAACTAACATAATCTAAAGTCAACGACAATACGACTTCAATGCTAACTCACACTATATAATATATATACGGAGTCTGTAAAGGATACTAACACTATAGCCATTGTGTTAGTAACTGATACCTTTTTTTGAAATCGATGAGTACCGGATACTAACACTATGGTTTACGAATCGGTACATGATACCAACCTGATGGATATAAATTTATGCTAAAGTTCACCCAAATTGAGAATTACAACAATTTTCGAACACCTGTTACTCCAGTTAAACAATACACTCTGGCCTTCATCGATATCAGTTATCACATTTCACGGTAAGCATGACATCATTCAATTCAATATATTACAGTTAAATACATTTTGTTGCGAAGAACTAATATATATGCAAGTATGTATTAGGTTTTGCGAACCTAGTAACAAATTAGTTCAGTTGTGACAAGAAGGATAAACCAAAGGCAGCATGAACGGAAAGTATAATCTCATGCACATTCGTTTCGTGCTTACTGGCGACTCATCAGTAGGAGCCGGTATTACTCCCTTTAACCACTATATATTCGGTAGAAGAATGTGGAATAATAGGACGGTACAATCTCCTAGACGAATATGTAAACCTGTAATAGTGAAGCTAACATAATCTGAAGTCAACGACAAAACGACTTCAATGGTAACTCACACTATATAATATATATACCGAGTCTGTAAAGGATACTAACACTATGGCTATTGTGTTGGTAACTGATACCTTTTTTAAATCGATGAGTACCGGATACTAACACTATGGTTTCCGAGTCGGTACATGATGCCAACCTAGTGGATATAAATTTATGCTAAAGTTCACCCAAATTGAGAATTACAACAATTTCCGAACACCTGTTACTCCAGTTAAACCATACACTCTAGCCTTCATCGATATCAGTTATCACATTTCGCGGTAAGCATGACATCATTCAATTCAATATATTACAGTTAAATACTGTTTGTTGCGAAGAACTAATATATATGCAAGTATGTATTAGGGTTTGCGAACCTAGTAACAAATTAGTTCAGTTGTGACCAGAAGGATAAACCAAAGGCAGCATGAACGGAAAGTATAATCTCATGCACATTCGTTTCGTGCTTACTGGCGACTCAGAAATTTGCAAACAATATGAGCGTTCAACACTGCGATCCGCATTTGCACTGTTACCAAGTAAAGAAAACAAAATTGAACAAAAAGGTGAAACAAAAGGCTACACACGGAAAAATAGAACTCGTACACGTAACAGCCAATAATGCGAACAGATGGTTAACTCTCAAGCCATCAATACTATAATGACCAGATCTCAGACATCACTTAACAATACAGCGAGAAAGACTTTTACATGCAAACAGGCACACACAGGTAAAAACGCATACACACTTACCAATCAGGCAAAACAAGAAATAGAATAAAACCGAATCAGATTAGTTGCCACCCACGTAATCAATTGAAAACCCAAGATGTATATAAATAAAAGATTGTAAAGCGAAGTTCAGTAATCTCGAAATAAATGGCCATTATCCACTTTGTTATCCAATTTGCTACTGGTGGTAGTTTACTGATTAAATACAATGGGATTGGTGTTTACTTCAAATAGGTATTTATTAATTTTTTTTCTTCCTAATAATAAAAACACTGTGTAATATTTGAAGGCAAAGGGCATAATGAAGAATATATATATATATATATATATATATATATATATATATATATATATATATATATATATTACTTTACTTTACTGCGGCTGACTCCTTTTGGAGGATAAGCCGGCTCCATTTTCATGGAGTTTCTTGGGAATTTGGTACAAGTGATGTCCCCTCACCACTCGGCTTTTTGATCGAGGACGCACCTCTAGCCTTTGCACATCCAAGCGCAGTCTGCAAGGCAGCAGTAAGTTGCATGGTTGCCAGTGGCTGTTGAGAGCTCATTCACCATTCGGAAGTACGGGGTACTGTCCAGGAGTCCATGTAATCCTGTGGCTGTTGTCCCCTTTTGTGGCGGGAACACACGCCGCGTCATGGTGCCGTCGTCGGGCTCATGTGGTATTTTATAGGAGATCCGATTGCCGGTCGGAGATCCACCATATATATATATATATATATTTCTAATTAGGAAGAAGAACACATTGAAATATACTGTGTAATATTCAGAAGGCAATGGACGTATACACACACACACACACACACACATATATATATATATATATATATATATATATATAATGTCCATTGCCTTCGAGATATTACACTGTATACCTCTAATGTGTTCTTTCTTCCTAATTAGAAATATATATATATATATATATATATATATATATATTCATTTTATATAAGCATATATGGGTACATATATCCATAAATAGAGACAATTCTTTGTTTTTAAATCATTTTTAAATAAATATTAATAGAATTATTCCAGAATTAGGTTTCTAGAATTCGCCTCAATTTGCTATTTTGAGCATTTTGACTGTGCGTGTGATTAAAGATCTGATGATGGAACTGGAAATGCTGTTCCGAAATGTAGTCAGTCAACGAAGATTAGATCGTAATGCAATTCCTGTGGTTAGTATGAGCGAGGTTGATGCCTTCGGAGGAAAGAGATGAATCAGTCCCCAGCGAGCAAGGAGACGAACTCGATGCTTACTTGGAAATGGGCATCAATCGGATCTTTGCGAAACTGATAGAGCAAAGCGTCAACCGACGAAAACAACTTCTGGAAACACTAAAGGTGACGTCCGCACTGCGCAATCATCCACAAAATATCTGCATACAAGTATGTTCATATTGCTTGATTTGATGTTGCAGTGAGGACTGGCACACAAATATAACTGTGTCAACTTTAGATGCATAGCGATGCGTAGCCATAACAGAATGACGAGATTGATAATGGAAACTATTGTCCATACGTGTCGGTGCCTATCAATTAAAATGTAACTCGCCGGTCATAATTTTAAATCAAGCATTTTGAGTGAAATTTCACATTTGCGTGATTCATCTGTCCTTAATTTCTATCAATTGTCTTAGCATGATGTTGTTAAGTGTTTATTTGAATTATTGGCCTTTACCGCATAAAATATGAGGGCAAGCCCCAATACATCATATCACATGGTGAATATAAAACAAATGATACTTAAATGAAAATTGAGCTACTGCAACTTCCCCCAGTTAGGTTTACTCAGACTTAATAGACATAAACGTAAGTGACGCGGACTTGACTAGTAAAATTTAGTTAGCAATTATGGGACTAACCAGTCAGATGTAGAAATGAAATGGTTAAGGGAAGTACCACACTTACTTTTACTAGTTTATTCCTAACTCTTTGGATGATTTGTGAGCCGATGAAAGGCACCGTCAAAGGTATGATAAATATTTACACAAAACAACGAACTGGGGATACGAATAGTATGTCTGCTAATGCAGGACAACAATGCCAATTTTATTTTGAAGATAATCTTAAAAAATATTAATTAAATATTAAATAATGCACTGTACCAATGTCGCGTTTAGATCAGTCAATAAATCGCAACACAATTCCTCTCAATGCTGATCTCAATGAAAATGTAAGCAGCAATCCTTTTTAGAAATTGATCTAATCCTTGAACAATATACACTAGTGTTTTAAAGTTTTAACAATTAATGAGAAAATTGACGATTTTGTACCAAATATCCGTAAATTCGCAAATTAAAGTTTGTCCTTTATTTTAACCCCCTTGTGTTCAATTAGTAAAACAGTAGCAAAAATTAATCAATAAAAGTACATAAGAAAAACTTACCAAAGGGGAGACAAAGTCGGTATTTTTCGGTTTATATCATCGTATGCGTTCGGTCTAGCAAAAGACCAATTCTTAACTGTGTATCCTTGCCGATAATACGAATTTTCACCTAAAGTTTTGGTTCTGTAAGACACAGTCACATTAGAAACATTATTTCTTGTGCGACATGTTGAAAAAAAGTATTCAATTTCTTTGGAGAGAAAATTAGTCTTTACATTTAGGTGATCATCCAAAACAAAAGAAATCAATTTAATTGTTGCATAATCTACAGGAATATCAAATTTTTCTCTAGCCTTTCTACCAGCATTTATACTTCGGGGCAAGATTAGATTTCCTTTCTGTGTATTCTTTGCTAACGGTTTGCCTGAATATGACATTTTTCCAGCGAAAACTTGTACACGAAATAGTTCGGTGTCCTCATCGGCTGTTTTGACTTCTGTCGCCATGTGGGACACATTGGTATCATCCGACTGAAAATCACATGGAAAAATTGCAAACTTTGAATTAAGATACAAACTTATCTTTAAGCGCACGCTGAAAAATGGCACACAAAACACCATGTATTTATTAGAAATAATAGCACCGTAAGACAAAAATCACTCGCTGATTTTGACACATTTTGTACATCGACAATAGGTAAATTAGAATAGTTGTCCACAATTGGAGAAGCAAATATCTATGCACGTATTGCAATGAGTTGACAAATTGTTGTCACGCAAGATAATGTTTTCTATTTCATCAATTCGACTATAGAGCCAAAATTTTTCTTGTGCGCTCTTTAATGCCTAGGTTCGGAGTTCATTATGTGGCTAAAAACGTGTAGCGTGAATGTCGTGCAATACAGGTGTTATTTGGAATGGCATATTAGAGTTATCCTCTTCGTTTGCTTTGTCCTTATGACTGCAATTCGGATTACATTTTACAATAACTCTTTCATAACACTACAAGTCGCCTCGTAGATGAGGCCATACATGCATATAACTCGCACCATGTTGAACGAGACGATGAATAACAGACTTAGATGCAGAGCATTCCCAATTCTAAGGCCTTTAACGAATTTTGACACGTTTCGACATACACGTTGGAGGTCATCGACTAAAGCGTTTATTGAGTCTGACAAAATAGACATTTAAAGAAACGACTTTCGATCTAAAATTGTCAGCCATATAAATGTACGATGAGAACACGTATCAGCTAAAGAAAGTCTGTGGAGTACGCGACATGTTCCACAGCGTTGACAATAACAATTGACATCCATCTTCTATATAAGTCATTTAGGCATGCAACAAAACTACATGGCATATTGATTTATAGTAAACAAACAATAATATCAATTTTTAAAATTTATAACTTGTCTATTTATACCACAAAATCACCGATAACAAAATCTACAAAAAAAATAATTATTCAAAATCATAGGAAAACATATTTCCACGATCATTAAAAGCGTCTAATTCAAAAATCGATTTTAAACGACAGTTTCCTAAGTGCCTAGCCTTCACTATTTCTGTGAATAAAATTTTCAATATGGATGGATTTATAGTTTTATACGCCTTTACCAACAAAATAGGCGAAAATATTGCATTCAAGTTCTCGTCATTGCATGTCAATACTAAAATAGTCTTCCCGTTTGAAAACTGAAAAATTCTTAATAAATAATATTATCTTCATTAGTTTTGTGTATTATGAATATAAATTGAGAAAATCTCTATAGGAGAGAGTAGAGTAGTATATATATATATATATATATATATATATATATATATATATATATATATATATATATATATATATATATAGAAATAAATGAAGAGCATTCCCAGTATGCATGTGCAAAAGCAACAACTGAAAACGGATCCACCGATTCGCACCAATTTCGCTACACTAATTCCACCTCATCCTGGGAAGGTCATTATCTATATATGATTCAAATTGGGTGTGTGCAAGATGATATTTCGACACTTGAATCCCAATATATGTATATTCTGCCATAACACAAGAATAACTATAATATAAGGTTTATCATCATTCTACTTAAGTAACAAAATTGGATAGATTAAAAAGTGCAATATCGGTAGTCTGCATTTTCGGAAGCTCATTTTTTGAAATATGCTAGCAAAAAGTTGTTTCTAACATTTTGATCTAATCTCTATACTCTGCACCCATTTTATGAAAAAAGTAATTACTGTTGCTCTAGAGCGTGTTACATTTTCGTTCATCTAAATATGTTATGTTTATTTTGTATATAAAAATGAATGTTTGTCTGTATGTATGTATGTATGTCAACAAATAAAATAATAACTCAATTTAACAATAATTGATTGTGCGGATGCTGGCAACGTTTCTTTATGTCAAGTTTGCGAGCTTGAAGTAAACACCAACCCGATTGTATTTAACCAGTCGTCGAACAACAAAAATGATATTTCCTCCACCGATTCGCACCAATTTCGCTAAACCAATTCTACAAGATTATATTTTGACACTTTACCCTCAATGCGTAGGAACTTTTGTTTACTTAACCTCTTATGTAAACATGAATTTTATCCTAGCTCAATTCAATAAACATTACGAGAAGCAATTCAAATCGAGCACTTTCAACAATACTTTAACGTATATGATACACGCACGAGTAATTATTCGTGTCTTAATTATTCAAAACTTCGGTGGTGAACTGTTGCCACGTATTCCATTGTCGTTTTAATTTAAAGATTTTAGTTTCCGGTGAGACTTGCTTTTGCGATGACCAGCAACAAAGCCCAAGGACAATTTCTGCAAATTTGCGGATTAGATTTGGAGACTCCATGCTGCTCACATGGGCAACTTTACTTGGCCTGTTCACGAGTCAGAAGACCATCTTTATTGGTTTGTATACACACGGGAAGGAAGATCAAAAAATGTCGAGTACTCTCAAGCACTGTAGCAGTTCAATAATTTAAATTATAATTTCATATTTTTTTTAATTTAAAATTCGTCAGAAACCTGCACCTGCCGGCTTAAGGAGGATTTCTTTTAGCAATTCAATCATGTAACAAGGAAAAATAACAGAAAACTGATACATTGATGAAAAGGAGCACCATAAGTATAACAGGCCCAAGATCCCCATCAGAAATTTTACTCAAATAGACTAAATAAAATAGATTATTGTAGTCGTTTAGCATGAAATGGTCGACTATCAGTGAATAGTTATTCAGATTCCTAGTTGACTGAGTGACTGACTGGTATTCATATACGTTATATTGGCTTTATTTATAAGGCCTCCAGTGGTATTGTTTGTATATATAGCGCTCGCTATATATATATATATATATATATATATATATATATATATATGTTTGTGTGTGTGTGTACATATATATTGGAATCACCTATAAACTATTCAATTCTATTGTTCATGTCAAATTTATTATTTTCTATCTAAATCGACCGCTTTTTGGTCGAGGAGACATTTAACGAATTAAACCACCATCTACTATTCAATGATGTCATTAAGCAGGAATAGATTTTCGTTAATACAACGCTTCGGTAAATTAAACAAGAAAAGCTGCTCATGCTTAACAGTCAGATTGGTAACTTCGGAATGGGATTGGTGTTTGCTTCAAGCTCGCAAACTTGCTTTAAAGAATTGTTACCAGCATCCGCGCAATCATTGATTGTTAAATGGTACTTTCGCAGTCGGAAAAGGAAATATCTCGGGTCGTTCACATCTATCGATTATAAATCAAATTCAACCTATGGCTTCAAATGTTAATCTCAAAAACAAGCTCTGATATTAAACTAGTATATACCGTGCATTGAATAACGTTGATATTAATATTTTTTATTAAGATTATCAACTCTGATATTAAATACACAATCTTCTTTGCCAAAAAAATTAAGCAAACACTTAAACTGAAATACATATTTATTTTTAAAATTGTACTTTTTGTTTGAGCAATAATATCATAAAAACTTTAAATCATTCTCAGATGACGGAAACTGACTTCGATAAATAAAGGTCAGATTTGTAGAAAAACTTAATCCAGAAGCAAGTTGGCAAAAATTTAACCTGTTCAGTTCTTTTGTGAAGGCCACCAGAGAAAAACCATGAATTACGCAAATTTGAAATAATTTTAATTTTGTGGGTCCTATAATTGTAGAAAGAAGTCTACAGACAACGGCTTATAATCGTTTTTTGCAAATTTTTGAAAATTGCACTTGCGATTTAAAATTTGCGTTTAAAAATTTACATTTCGAATTCAGCGCTGCTTTATTATTATAATATTATGCAGAGATGTGCGATTTATAATTTCATAGCTGAATAAATATTGATCAAATAGCAATATAAAAAGATAAAAGTACTAAAAAAAGATTAAAAAACAACTACATTGTCATCGTTGTCCTCCGGGAAAACACCAGCAGATTTGGCCCACGAGCACCACTCCTCATTAGGTGGAAATGCAGTGCCATTAACTTTTAATCCTGCCAAGGCACGCGCAATTAATTTCCCAGGATCTTGGCCTGATTCTAGGTTAAAAGATGAGTTAAGTACGCTATTAAAACCAGGATTGTACAAAAAATGTATCAAACCATGAACGACATCCAAAAGACTGAAGGCTCTACAAATATAAGAAATGAAATATTAAATTACTTGGTATAATATATGTTAACACAAGTTTAGATATTAAGATACATACAGGAAAAAAAAACCTAAACGAACATTGGTTGCGCGGGCAGTGATAACAATTACTTTAATCATGGTTGCGATCTTGATATGAACACGACCAGTTTTGTACACACTTTTGTCATTATAAAATAAGTATTGTATATAGAATAGGGTAATCAACTATCCAGAAGACCAGTTAGTCCCTACTTTCAAAGTCATCACGTAAATGTTGTCCAGTATTTCACCAAGGTTTGCTCACGGCAACCTTGAGAATACATGATGATTGAATAAGTAATGAAACCGGTCTACTGATGAACTGCCTTTTCTACGCACAAAATACTTATGTCTATATTGAAACATGCATAAAAATATGCTAATAGGCATGTGTTTATATCAAGGTCGTGACCTTGATTGACGTAATAAAATATATGAGTATATATTTTGGGAAAAATTACTGAATACAATTTTCAAATTACAAAAAAATAAATAAACATGATTTTTATTTGGCAACAATGATCATCTGGTCAGACAATTGAAAAGATCAAAAGTACAAGTAAAAAGCGGATTACTAAAAAGGGAGTGAAAAAGGGACTAGATATTGTTTATCGGTAAAGATATCAATAGGGCTAGTACAGGATAGATAAGGAAAGTACCAGCTGTCGGTTGTAGCAGAGCCCCACGTAGACATGAAACACAAAAGTATCTTTGACAAGAACAATATCAACTAGAATGAAATCTTGAAATATGACACAATCTCGACTCTCCGTAGAATTCCGAATTTCAGTTACTGGCTGCATGCCCGCGTCATTTGTGTAACATTGCAATTGATGAACTTATGAGGCAGTACACAGCAGAATTTTTTTTTGTAGCTCGATAATGATCCGTTGAATCTGAAATAGAGGAAAGCGCCATTAGAATTCAAAACGATTATCAAGCGGCCTTCGTGTGCTAATGGCGCACAGAGGATCTTGAATAAAGTTCGACCACCACTAGAGCCACGGTAAGAAGTCATACGTATCCCGAATAACGACTATGTGTATTATGGGTATGAAAGCAGTAGGTTGCACTTCCAGTCCATGTTGTCTCTGAGGAATTTATTATGTAAATGCAGATAAACCGCCTGATTAAAATCGTGTCGCAATACTCTTATCTTCGCGGGCAGTGTGTTAAAAATGCTTGAGGCGTCCGAAAAACGGTGCTTTAATAACGATAATGGAGGATATGATTGGATTGGATTGAGGAATTGCAATTAAGTCTGACGCTTGTGGCGAGGGTGAGAAAAATTCCACAACAGAAGGCTAATTGAGACCTAATGTACACAGGAGATTAATATTATATGTCGACTGAACCATAAAGATAGGAGATCAGAAATGAGGAGGAGTTGCCCTCGATAGTTTTGACCAAGACGGAAGACACGTTTCAGAAAGCTAGGCAATCTGCTAGAGAGCAAATGAGGATGTAAATGTAATGGGGCAGTAAACCTCACTGGCCTAGATTATGAGAGGCAGGACAGGATAGATTTCCGTCTTGAATCATATTAAACGGCTCCATTTGAAGAGCTTTGGTGTGATTTGGTTGAGATCCAGAAAGAAATCTATTTACTCAGAGAATATGATACTTAAGTTCTTTTGCAATACGATTAGTAACAACATGTATAGTACCCTTTACGTGTGCAATAAGAAAGAGAAATTTTATCAGAAACAATAACAGTTTCTTTCCCAAATTCTTTTGAAGTATCTACAAATGAACATCTCTTTAATTATATATATATATATATATATATATATATATATATATATATAAAGGAAAAACAAAATTTAAAATGTAACCGGGAGGAAAATGTTAAGTAAGGGTACAGCTATTCAATTGTGTGCAACACCTTCAGTTCAAGCTGAATGCCCGAACATGCTTTTTCTGCTTGCATAATTCCGAAAGGCTTCGTGTGAAGCCAACTCATTTCAGTTACTGCCTTTAGTAATTATCCTAAATGCTACGTATGGAGAATATACGTGTGAAGTTTCAATGATATGTTGCGCAATTTTAGCCGTGTATTCTTTCATTCGAGTAATAAACTGCATGGCCGATCGACAAACTGCGCATGTAAGTTGGTAAATATGTAATATTTGAGGTCAATATTACTGACTGTTTTACCTAAATTTCTAGTAAGCACCACTGTGTTACCTTAAATAACACTCATAATTTAGCTGCATTAAATGTGCCGCTTCAACTTTCTTTTGTGCTGCGCGAGAAACTGAATCCCCTTTAGGTGGGATGTTCAAGTAAACTATTTTCTTTTCTGGTCACATGTATTGCACTCCCATTAAAATGAAGCTATACATCTTTCGTGCATAGCAAGTTAAGCTTGCGTAGAGTGTGACATGGCACCAGAGATGGTAATAGGTTTTGGTCTATCGCTTGGACTACAATATTAATTGTTTCTTCAAGCGCAACATTTGTCAACAATAACATAACATCAATTGTCGTCATTATCTTGTTTTTAACATTTAACTTGAATTCTGTTAACAAACTCAAAAGAATGGGCAAACGAATAATCACCTGGTAGTTTGCGCAATGGTTCCAGTATACGAACTAACCTTTTAACAAATGCATGAAACAAAGAACCGAGCAATGATTCTATTGGTCGTATAGGACAAACTTTTTGTTTGTTTTTAGTAATCCGTACATAGTTGGTGTAGATGATGCAACAGAGTTGAGCTTGTGTGCAGTGGCATCACCATTTCAACCAGCATCAAGTGAGACCCTGATTTCATTTATTACTTCGCGCTCCAGTTGACCTATTTTATCTGATTGATACTCTGGATGCGTATCCTATCTTTTACATACAATCAGATTTAAATGTTAAATGAAATAGCTCAGTGCTGCCCTTATTGTTTGGATTTTCGCCGTCGTTTTCTTGTGTGGGACATTTGATAGCACTCGGTAAAATCATGTATCCTTTACATTTCCAGGTGCACCGATATTTGGCCTTGTTTGATGGGTTCGGAATTGATCCTTCCTTTTCAAGCATTCCATCAGTTACTTGTCTGAGAATGACGTTTAAACCAGATTTTTACGACTTTTTCCCGAATTTTTGGGACTTCATTTTTAGTCCCATCTTCAGAGTTGACGCTATACTCACATAAAAAAAAACAACTTGTGACAAATGTGGTATCCTCATTCAAGACAGATCTATTTATATTTATTTTAATTCCTAAAGTATTTTTTATCTGCCCTATTATCCGGTCTTCATACCTATTCTCTTGTACTGACATGTATACACAAAATTATCCATCTCACTCCCATCCCACGCACAAAACAATCTATATATACACATTTTTAATCTAATCTAAAGTGACATTGATAGAATAACTATAAGTAAACACTTTGGATTGACATACACGCTTATCCGTGATGTCTTGATTTTTTTAATTGCTGCTATGAATGGACAAGTGGACAATAACAGGAAAATAGAGAATCTATCAATCAAGGCAAAACATCGGTACACCTGGAAATGTAGTGTTCAAGATTTTATCGACCTACGAGTGCTATTAATTGTCCCGCAACAGAAGACAGCGGCGTAAATTAAAACAAAGGACAAATCAGCATTTAAGAGTTACTTAAAAGAAAAATACGACGGGACAGTGATCCAACTCTTAACTCAATACAAATGGAGAAAAATAAAAATTGTAAGGCTAGGGGAAAATACCTCATTCTTAAAATTTTTGTTTAAAATATAATATTGTTTCTAAATGCTTTAGATCCAGACTACTTTTTCAGCTAGATAAGGTTGGAAATTTTATGAAACAGGATCTTTCTCTACTTTTAGTGCAATTATTGATAGAAAATAAGATTAAGTAAATATGAAATAATTACAGAAACGACTAAAGTAGTTTTTGTGCCGTTCTTCAAATTATACAAAATGGACATTATATGCAAATAAGTGTTCACTGACAAGGCTAAGAATAAAGAAATTCAAAAAGTTAGACATTCACATGAGAAGAAACAGGAAAACTTTGGAATTTGTAGGCCACTGAGAAAAATTCCAATCGATTCTGCTGTGCATAAACATGTGATTAATTTATAGTCTATAAATCGCAATTATAATAAGCACAGGATAATTAAGCCGGGACTGAACACGTCCGTTCCTATGGAATACATACCTATGAATTAAATTTTTACGGAGACCAATAAGATAAACAAATGCCTCCCATAAATAGATATAAATAAATTTGAATTGTATGGTGCCAAATTGCTGTTAGAACATAGCTAGGATAAATATAAGCAGTATTATGAAATCATATTATAAGGTAATAGGCTTTAAGGCAGACAACGGTGGAGTAACAGTGTTAATGGATCGAAAGTGATTATAATGATCAAATGCATATACAATTAAATAATGTAGTTTATAATAAAATAAATAAGAAACCTACAGATACGTTACAAGGTGAGGTTAAGAATAATCAATACAATGATTGGGTCAATGGAATAAGGTATAGCGCTCGGAAAATTATTAATACCAAGCGAGACAGACAGACCTAGATAATACACTTTAATATAGATTTACATACAAGGTAATCCACTTAGATTAATTATGAATGTTCAGAATTCTTAAACTTATAATATGCCCAAATGTTTAATCCATATAATAAGAAATTACAGCTCTTTTCTAGAATTTCCTTAAAGAACACTTATAACATTACTGGCGTTTTTAGTAAATATAAAATATTTGAAAAAGATAAACTGGCAAGCCTCGACGTGGTATCGATGTCTACTAACATTCCATGGCATGTTCTATTATATAGTGTACAAGGTTATTTAACGGTATACACTGAAAGATTAGAAGGTAGTAATATGAAATAAAGGAGTATTTTGGAACTGCTTACAATTTGTATGTCTTCTATATAATTGATATTTAAAAATGTATTCTCCTTGAAATTTAAAAATTTAAAATTTTATCGATCCCAGTCGCTAATAATTTATGCATTATTTCACAAAAATATCATATTCTGATGTGCCCTCATAGGTTAATTTTTATTTAGGATAAATGGATGACATTTGCTTAATTTAGAATCTTGGGAAAAGGAGTTGGATGCTTTTAAATGTATATCTAATTATTTATGAGAGTTAAAATTTAAATTGTAAAAAAAGAAAAGAAGAGTTATTATTTATGTATATGAAATTAAAACGAATTTGTAAAATATTAGAAAGAGTTAACCTCCAGAGTTTCTGCTCTAATCTCTCGATTGGAATGAAAATATGCATTCTATATTCCATGATCATATGAAGTCTTTAAATAGTGTAATTAAAAAGTAGACGCAAAGAATGAATGAAATGGATATAAATATTGAGGATAAATGGTTATCTGACAAAATAAATTGAGAAATTAATATACGAGACACTGCGGATATTTAACGGAAAAATAAACCAAGGAAAACAGATAACTGATTAAAAAAGACAAATGAAGATAAGCAACGATATTCGGTTCTACCAGATTCCAGATTTGTAGAAAAATTATGACATTAGCAAAAAATTAACACATGAGAACTGTATTAAAAAAATCAGTTACTGTATCCAATAAACTACCAAATCAGGTATGCTAGATATTTGGAAAGTTTGAAATCCCTGGTATATAGATGAAATCTTGCATCTAATAATGATGCCTAAAGGGCTTGCATATATGGAAATATTCATAACAAAGATCTAGCCAGGCATTCAATGGAAGCAGGTTATTATATATCAGATTTGGTTTTAAACGGATTGCATTATTTGATCGAAACAGACCAACGAAGTTAATTAGAGAATCAATTGAAGTTGAATGAGGAATGGCCTTCATGAATGTGGCATCTGTAGAAAAATCATTAGGTCTTATATTTAAAGAAGACTTCTCGAATGGAAGGAAACGTAAATTAGACAAACCATCGTTAATAATATATCCAACTAAAACAACGCGGCTATGAATTTGAGACAGTAAACGGAACAATTTAGATGGAGTAAGAATGAGGTAATTTGGCTATAATTGTAGTGAATTATGGGCTTTCATGGGAACTTACATAGTTAATTATATTTTGATTTATATATATATATATAAATATATATATTTGTATATACTACACTATGTAAATTGTACATGTTTATGCATTTAAATAAATTCTATTGATGGATAAAATAAAATATATAAATAATAGAAGACCTCATGGTTGCTTATATATGTTTATTTAGGATATGCAGATTATATATATGTACAATGTATATATATATATATATATATATATATATATATATATATATATATATATATATAAGGATTGTTCTGAATTATATAAGTTGTGAGAGAAACTACATACATGCATATATATTTATCTAAATATGCCTAATATATATATATATATATATATATATATATATATATATTGTGCAGGGACATATATGAATAATTCAATTTATGCATATATGGGTAAACTCACATGGTTCCTTTAATGCTTATTTAGATAATTGTAATAAATATGGAAGCATATTTTGATTCTTATATAATTTATGAGGGAAACTCACATGGTTGCTAGTATGTTGATTTTGTGTAGACGTGTGTATGTATGTATAATAGGTACTTGTTGTGATTATAGGTATATATTATATATATATATATATATATATATATGCATATAGATAGGTATAAATATACAGAGATATATAAACAGATATTTAAATATTTACAGATAATATGTTTTGACTGATTTAATTTATGTGTTGAGGGACTCACAATGTTGCGTATATGATATTCAATTAATATATGGTGCATACACGTATATATATATATATATATATATATATATATATATATATTATATATATATATATATATATATATATATATATGATGGCTATATAGATATTTATAAAAGATGTGGGAAGAACCCACATTATTGCTTATATGATTATATACGTATGCATAAGATGTAGCGTGTAGACGTATATATAAATGAATATCTATATATAAGATGTGGGTATAAATGTATATAAATAAATAAATAATAAAATTTAAATAATTTTTTTTTAAATTGTTATACCAAAAGTTATTCGTATGAAAAGATCTTGTTGCTTATATGTAAATTTTTATATATACGTAGATATGTACATGGTTTTGACACAGATATTTAAATGAAAAAAATAAATTTATACAGGATATGAGTATAAATTTTTATTTGGTTTAGATACGATTCGGTAGTGTAGGCTTCTTATTCGGTCTTTCCCGATCAATAGAATAATATGATATTATTCCAATAGATTTACTAACCTCTCTCTCTCTAACCTATTTCACACAGGATAAGATTAGGTAAACCGGGAATTTGAGGATTACTGCAATCTGATAAAATTTAAAATTATGTTGATCCTTCTACACGTCCGGAACAGCCATTAAAAACATCGAGACATCACGGATTGGCGTGTATGTCAACCCAGTGTATTTGCTTATAAACTGTGCACCTGTAAATGTAAAGGATTCGAATTTTACCGACCTACGAGTACAGTCGGATTTGTCTATCATAACAACGCTCTTGCCTTTATCATCGCGTATCATTTTTATTTCTACATTTTTGATGATATCTATAAGCGCATTTTAATGTAGCTTTGTCAATGCATAATGTACTGTGCATTTGAAAGTTTTAAGATGTGAAGTCTGATCAACTAATTTGCTTTAAAGAAATTTTGATAATCATTGTGTGTAGGTTCTAGGTCGGTTGTTTGTTCAAATAACAATTCAAATGCTGCTGCAAAATCCATATGGGATTAATTCGATAATTTCGGACTATCGATAGTGCTTCTATTTCAAGCTGATCGATTGGTATCTGTACTAGATCAAGCACACTTTTATCAATATCAGTCGATAATAAATCACACAAAACACCAGGTTTTATACGATTTTCCAATTTCAATATTCTTCGTTTGTCTTTCGTCACAAGAGCCGGCAAATACTTCAAAAATCTCATTCTCGCACAGACTTAACTCATCCAATACACAACATATACACTCGAGACTTGCCCGCAACACATCTTCATCTTCTTTTAATTGTTCAATCCTGTAATACGCCCAACTTAAATAATTTGAAAAATGCGCAGTACTGCCGTCTTTAAAGTTGATTCCGAAATTTCTTTCTGTAGGACAATTTATAGCACTCATAGGTCGGTAAATTCTTCATTCCTTAAAATGTATAGGTGCAGAGATTGTACTCGGTTTTAATTGATGGGCTCTCACTTTTCCCCTCACTTTGAAACCGCCCATCATCTGCTTGTCTGGAAATGACGTTGGAACCAGATTTATCCGAATTTTCGGGACTTCATTTCCAGTGTCATCTTTAGGATTGACACCATATTCACAGGGAAAAACAAGTTGTGTCAAATGTGGTATCCTCCTTTAAGACCGATCTATTTATATTTATTTCCCGACAATTGGGGCCGATCGAATGCGCCTTTCAACACTAAGTGCGTGCATGTTTATCATATAGTGAATAAATACATTAATATACCATAGTAAATAAGCGCGGGCTTAAGTTCCGCACTAGATTATCACGTACATTTAAAAGGTGTCCTTATCCTGTTTGAAGTTCTTATGTGTTAGATAGAGTTGACAGGGTCCAAGCAGGATTATAATGCGTTGTGGATCTTGAAAAAAACAAGAAGATAAGTTATCAGATGTGATCATTTCATTCTAGGATGTCGCGTTGCAAAGTTCACTGAAATCATCCCAGTTATCGAAACTATGGGTTGCGTGAATGATCTTGCTTCAAGCAGAGGATGAGAGAGGGGGAAAAGAAAGGATAAACGGCACTGATCGAGATTGAGGAAGATTTCACGGTGGTGTATGTTTATCACTTCTTCATTAGAGAAGATACAGTCGATTAGACTGTTGCCACGCCAATGGAAATGCACAAACTGATGTAGAAAACGTCCAACATAAAACCGCAGCAACTGGTGGCTTAACTAGGCTAAATTACTTCAGTTGGCGTAAGGAAGATTAAAGTAACTCAAAACAATTTACTTGTTAGACGGTTGTGTGAAGAAGGCTTCGTGACTGCCATCGGCGATAGAAAGATTAGTAGTCCTATAGACAACACAGAAAGATGGATGGAGAAAGCAAGGAGCTTGGGCATAAGCGAAAGCTGAACATGTGTAGTTAACCCTCCACCACGGTGAACAGCTGTCTCTTCGAAGAGAGGAATAAACTTTGATGATGAAGAAATCGTTACTGTGTGATGGAAGATAGCCATTTTTCAACGCGCAAGCACATGTTCAGCTCGTTTTGAAAACTGCTAAAAGCTGGGGAGTTCGGTCAATTGCTGTTGGAGTTCAAAGTGGCTACTTTACAGAGTCATCAAATTTTGTGTTAGGATTGAAGTGTCAACTGACTACTGAAGCTTAAGATTTAAATTGACGGATATCAGAAATTTGAAAATCAAAAGACAAACTGCTGTAACAGAGAATACAAATATAAGAAAGACACAATTTATATTAAGGCAAACACAATTTAGATATTATAATCAAAGTTGTAGAAATAATTTGTTAGATTGAAGTTTAACGAAATAATGCGAAAATACACACGAATAACTCTACAAAATCTGTTGAGCAATACCTAATATACACTGGCATATATATTATTCCATCGTAACAAACAGTAGATTTTATAGATTAAATTTAACGATGCCATGATTAACGCGAAAAGTGATAGCTGATATCGATGAATGCTAAAATGGAGTAATAGGTGTTCAGAAGAGGTTGAAATTCTTCATTTTTGTCGAAATTAAACATATATTAAAATCGATTTTGTTGGTACTATGCACAAACGCGGACAACATTAGTGTTGCTACCAGGTACCTATTCGGCAACCAGTGTTGTTACAGGTACCGAATCAACAACCATAGTATTGGTATCTTTTACATGATGGGTATATATTATATATAGTGAGCTTGCTTTAAAGTCGCATTGTCGAAGACTTTATATGGAGTTAGCACCAATACTGCAGGTTTACACATACTAATAGATTTTACCATCCAATTTTCCCACATTCCTCTCTCACATGTACAGTGCATACTTCCTACACCTACTGATGGGCCAGTAAGCACCATAAGATTATATCTTCCGCTCAGACAAACATCGGTCTATCCTTCTGGTCAAATTTGAACTAATTAGTTACTAGGTGCGCGACACATAATACAAAATTGCATATATATATTAGCTCTCCGCAATAAGCAGTCCCTAACTGCTATATATTTAATTGAATGATGTCATGATTACCGCGATAAGTAATAACTGATATCGATCAAGGCCAGAGTGTATAGATATGCTGGAGTAACAAATGTTCAGAAATAGTTTTATTTCATATTTTAGAAAGATCATACCATGAAATTTATTGTGTCGGTACCATGTACCGACTCGGAAACGTTAGTATTGGTACCATCGACACATTCGGCAAACACAAACTCAACAGCAATAATGTTGGTACCATTTACAGGCTCGGCATATATAAGAAACATAAGCTAAACTAGCAGTTAAAAACAATTCCAAAATGCACCTTATGTGAATAGGTCAGCTGTTTAAAAAGATAGAATGGAGTATATATATATATATATATATATATATATATATATATATATATATATATATATATATATAGGAAGAGAAAACACATTTGATCGCAGAATGTATAACGTTTGGTTTATCTCGAGAATACTCAACAATTTATGATATTTCATTTACAAACATCGTTTATGTTTATTTGATTAAGTCAGTGATAATTTGTCTGATATTCGGTTATCCCCTATTCCTTGTTGGTCATTTACTGCGACTAGATGTATTATCGCATTTGCTTATTAGTAGTGTAGTGCTCATTGTTATTGTATTACAGAGAGAAGTTTGAGACCTGTTTATTCCTGCATTGATGTATTGACTTTTTCCATGTATTCCCATTCTTGACCATTATGTGTATGAATGTTTTCGCCGGCATGTTGTCCTTGGTATCGCATTGTTTTTGGTATAATTTTGCACCTTGGTAACAAATCAGGAATACAGATTGCAGTCTCGATCGCTCATACTTTCGAGCAAATTCTGTCACAATTAGCGATGGTAGTGGCGCCGATTTGTTTGTTGCTAATCCGAACGAACGTTTTTTGAGGCTGGTCTGATAGGTAATTGGGCTAACCTGGATGATAATTAGTTGTATTTGTGTCATGGGGGTCCATGACCAGGCTAGAAAAATATCATGTTGGCGAAACTTTTGAATGTTTAGACTGCGTTCGTGTTGTTTTATATAAATGGATGCGTATAGTTGTAGTAATTTGTCTGACTTCGCTTTGTGTAAAACTTAGACATTCGTCAAACTGGCCGGGCGCCAGGTTTTAAATATATGCACAGAGTTAACTGACTTTCCTGACGATGTCAGATCTTTTTTATCAATTTCTGCAGTAAATGTTGCTTAATTCTGTTGATCGATTGCATTCTCGTAAGACCAATATATATGTTACTTGTACATCAAATTAACTCGATAAGATAATGGTAATTTAGTATTGGCACTGCATATAAAATATAAATTCACTGGGTAATACATTCAATATAACAAAAGTGTGCCAAAATCTCACAAAAGAAGCCTAGCCAGCAGCCAAGCTAATAGAAAGGGGAAGTAATGCTCTGAACCCAAGATCGAGGAAAGCTAGATTACCTGAGGAAACTTTTACTAATGAACAACAACCCGGAGCCGTTCGTAGATGTCAATATCAGATCAGGTAGGATTCATACTTAAGAGGATATCGTCAAAACTGTTTTTCTCAACTTACCAATTAGAGGTGACATACCGGTCACTATAAGTACACAGCGGCTAAATCTAATCATTATTGATAATTTCACTTGTGCAATAGTTTACAATAAATTTAGCACACTGAGTATTATAAGGGTGAATGCCAAGTATTAATTGCCAATTCTCTCAAGATCCCTCATGGTCTACGAATTTCAATGTATGAGCAGTAACATATATAATAGGCATATGAATAAATAGGTCGTCACAATCCAACAACCGACACCAACTGATTTTATAAAGGCCTCGCACCGTCAGATCAACATAGAGCAAACTCTGAAAAACCAATATATATATATATATATATATATATATATATATATATATATATATATATATATATATGAAGCTATTTATATTCTGCTCAGGGCAAGGTTGTATAGACAATATTTTTACATTAAGGCAAGTTCTTCAACAGAGACATTTATATCACCGTCCCACAATAGCCGTTATTTTAGACTCCAAGGGTGCATTTGACTCGGCATATCGCAATGTTCTATTCAATATTTTATCGAAAAGTCGTGTGCCCACAAAAGTTGATTATATTATACGTGCTCCCTACACAAATACTTCTGGTGACTTTAAGGTCTACAACGAATAAACGCACAACTTTACAACCGGCAGTGGTGTTCTTTAAGGTTGTCCACTTTTCCAATTTTTGTTTAATTTTCGAAATCGATCATCTTATGAACAACAATTCCACTCCTTCAGGATGCAGGTGTTAAAGTTCTCTCGTGTGGTAAACTAGTCGATCTTGACTAAGCAGAAGATATCGTACTATTATTCGACAATCGAGTTGCTGCCCAGACCACCTTGAATAGATTAACAGACGATCTTCCGTATTTCGGTATGAAATTTGCACCCTCTAAATGTAAGATACTGTTACAGGATCACCCACCACTCACTCCAACGTTGCGACTGTAGAATGAAGATCTAGACATAGTCGACAGGTTTATATATCTTGGGAGCTCTATCAATAACGTAGACAATATGTCCGACGAGGTGAGAATACGGATCGCGAAAGCTAGAGTAGCTTTCTCGAACCTTCGTCATTTATGGAGAAACGCGAATATTTAACTTTGCCTTAAAGGTCGTATTTACAATGCATCTGTACGCGCAGTCTTACTATACGCTAGTGAAACTTGGCCACTTAGAGTTGATTTTATACGCTAGCAGGCATCCGACCATCGTTAAACGAACATTGGTTGCGCGGGTGGTGATAACATTATTATAATCAGGGTTGCGATTTTTATATAAGCAGCCTGACCCATTAATTACTTACATATGTCAGTATAAACTAAGAATTGTATAGTGTAGAAAAGGCAATTCATCCAGTAGACCGGTTTCGTCCTTATTGGGAACTCATCACGTACTGGACAGAATTTGCCGCGGACAGGGCTCGAACCTGGGCACGTCTGCTTCTAAACCTCGTGCTCTAACCACTGAGTACGTAGTGTAGTGTGCGGAAAGGTGGCCCAATGATTAAAGCACCAGATTCCAAAGTAGACGTGCCCAGGTTCGAGCCCTGTCCATGGCATATTCTGGCCAGTACATGATTTCCCAATAAGGACGGAACCGGTATATTGATGAGAAGTATAGCACATGTTGGTTGTCAGCCACTTGAGCAAATGAAAACGCAGTATGTTTATGAATGAATGATTGTAAAATGCTGTTGAATATCCTCGAAATAAACCGGCAATAATCCACTTCGTTGTTAAATTTCCTCATTGTGTAATATTTGAAGGTAATTGACATTATATATATATATATATATATATATATATATATCAAAATGCTACTTGTTATTGTTCATTTTAGTTTAGTATACGTGCAACCTCATTAACTTGAATAAATAATCCCGAGATATCGGAATATAGGGGATATGATACACAAACGTATATTTAACATGTCACCATAATATTATTAAAAGAACGTACTAATTAGTTGCATGACTAAATGCAACACGGAAAAAAGAGCCTTCAATGACTATGACACAAAGAAAATAAATGCATTCGACGGCTGTTGCAATAGAAGGATCGATGGTATTATATTCACTGTAGATAAAATGTAAATGGCAGCCGCTAATAATAAACCAATTGTACTATATTAATTTTAGGGAAAATGTTGGGGGACGTTGCTAAACACAAATCGATTTCATTACGTTAAGTGTACATAATCTATTGAGACCAATCGCTAAACATAAATCGATTGTACTAGATTAATCCTATAAAAAGTGTTTCAGGCTGACGCGAAAGATAAATCTATTGTATTAAGCGAATTGTAGAGAAAATTTCGGCGGTTTTAGCGAAATAGAAATCGATTGAACCAAATTATAGTTAGAGAAAATTTCGGGAGCAGTTACTGAAGACGAATAGATAGCATTTAATGGATTATAAAGAAAACGCTCGGACATTCCGCAAAAGATTACCGATGGTACTAAACTAATCTTAGAGAATTTTTTGGTGCTCCTGTTGAAGATAATTCGATGGTTTTAAATTAATTGTAGACATATGTTGGGGACCACCGCGATATTAAATTATTTGTAGACAAAATGTTGTCGATTGATGCTAGAGATAAATAAATTAGGGAAAACTAATTGTAGAAACAATGAAGTAGGCAGTAACTAAAAAATTAGAATACTCAATTTATAGTAGAGCAAATGCTGGAGGCTGTCGCTGAAGTTCCATCGATGGTAGAAAATTAAGTTTTATAGAAAATGGTGACGACTACCGCTAAAATACATCGATTTTATAAAAAATATTTGTAGAGAAAATAATGAGAGGTTTTCCAAAAATTAATTTGATTCTATTACATTTGCTATTGAGAAATGTATTGATGCTCTAACTAGAGAAAATTCGACAAAATAAAATTAATTTTGGAGAAGATGTTGGGACTGTCTCTAATGACAAATCTATTGAATTAAATCGATTTAGAGAGAATGTTGGGGGCTATCGCTAAAAATGAACCAATGGTATTAACCGAAATTAGAGAAGATGTTGGGGGATGTTGTTAAAAATAAATTTATGGAACTAAATTAATTATGGAGAAAATATTGGACATAGTCGCTAAAAAAAGATCAATTGTCTAGACAATGTAGTGCGATAATACTGAAGAAAAATCAATAGTACTAAATTAATTGTGGAGAAAATGTTGCCGCGTGTCACTAAAAATAAATCGATTTTAATTCATTAATTCTAAGCAAAATTTTCGGAACCGTCGGTAAAAATAAATCGATTGTATTAAATTATTGCTTAGTAAATTTTGCATGCAGTCGCCAAAGATAAATGTAGAGTATTAAATTTATTGTAGAACAAATGTTGAAAGCTGTAGCTGAAGATACATTGGTAGTATTAAATTAATTGAATAGAAAACATTGGAGACTTTCGCTAATGGACTATCGATGGTATCAAATTATTTTTTCCGAAAATATAAAGGTCTGCCACTAAAGATAAATCGATTTTATAAAAATACTTGGAGATAAAAAGTTGGGAGCTACTGCTAAACATAAATTGATTCTATTATATTAGCTGTCGAGAAATTTTTTGTGGCTCTAGCTGAATAACAAATTGATTGAATTGTATTAATACAAAATTAATTGAGGAAAAAATTTTGTTGGGTTTGTCACTAAAGAGAAATCGGTGTTTTATACGTTAACTCTAAACAATATGTTCGAGGCTGTCGGTAAAATTAAAACTATTGTATTATATTATTTGCACAATAAATTTTGTATGCAGTCGCTAAATATAAATCGATATTCTAAAATTAATGTTAGATAAAATGTCGGGTGATATAGCTAAATATGAATGATAATTTAGCCCAGATCTCAAGATCACTGACTACCTCTTAATCCCGCGCTTAATCTCTACGACGTAACGACGACCTTTGTCAGCAAACAATAAACAAGTAAGCGCAGTGTTGAAAGGCGCGTTCGGTCGATTCCCAACTCCCATCGGAAATTGGCAATTATTAAGAACCAGTTGTTTCATAAATCAAAGGAATAAAAAATTAATTTTACCGGCTCCGCCGATAACAACTTTGTGGAAGAATATCAGAAAAGCCTCACTGAAAGCTATTCCACATCATCCATTTCAGCAGGAGCGTTTAACGACGGTGACTCTAGGAGTATGAATGAACCTAATTTCTCTCTGGCCATGATCGTTCAAGCCATTGGCATTAAATCCAAACATCAATTTGACAAGTATGGAGTCTCCATTAGCATGATTACTTTCTTTGATAGTAACTTTTACTCTCTGCTGGCCGACGTCTTTATCCCGTGTCTTCTGAATACTCCTTTACCCCCGGAATAGTTAAAGTCGACGATTTTGCCTATTTCAGCAAGAATCTCTTGCTCGTACGTTGGATAAATTAGAAATCAACATATGTTGCGTATCTGAAACCAGAATACATGATCCTACGTGCATTACAGAACTGATTGCACCATCTCTATCTACGCGTTATTGGCTTAGAACATCTGGTTCCACAGTGTTCTCTCAACCCGGTAAATGGGGCGTTTGTATTGCCCTTAGCGCGCGAGCTGAATTGAATGGATTTATATAATTAAACGAACATTGGTTGCGCGGATGGTGATAACAATAATTATAATCAAGGTTGCGGTCTTGATATAAACACCTGACCCATTAATTACTTACATATATG
>JAQBSW010002385.1:0-104563 GCA_029291075.1 Eudiplozoon nipponicum | reverse complement strand
TTTAGACCTCAAGTAATAAATAGCCACCAACTCCACATATCTTTCTTTATTGAAAAGACATCATGGTACCTAGGGAAGATATATTGAATTAAATTCTGTTACATATAAGTTCTTACTAAATTTCAAATCAAAATAACTTTCATAGGTAACATTATGTATGCTCTGGCGAAGTAAATATGTACGCGACATCAAAGTAAATGTGTACCGTTTCTCGTTGTAAATCCTGGCAAGTACTGGACGAGTTCCAAATAGGGGCAAAGCCAGTCTACTTCATAAATTTCTTACCCTACCTTAAAAATGTTTTTCTAATATTGATTATATGGATAATTATAATTCAACCGTATTTCTACGTTTTAATTTGAATTGAAATAATGTTTCAAACTGTATTGTATATATCTGCTTTATAAAAAATGTATGCTTTCATTTGATTATATATATATATATATATATATATATATATAATTGGCTTTCCCATTGAATAGCACTTACATATTTTGATATTACTGTGGAATTACTTCCTCAATAATAGCTGCACTTGGATGATTGCTTTTAAATTACGTAATTCTAAATCGTAGGCCTGTAGAAGTACGCTAACATGGCGTGAAATGAATTTTTAGCCTAAATGCATATCAGGTCATTAAAATTATGCTTCTATTTGCAAACTGGTTTTGCACCAAATATATCTACACATTAGTGTTTCAAGTTGATTTTGAAGCGAACGCATACTACGAGGATAACTGCGTGGGCTCCTACGCACCGAACAATAAGCAGTAGGATACATCGATCTTTAAATCAAACATGCACATGCACACTTAGGTTTTATATTGCCATTTTGTTAGAAGACTTGCTGTTAGTGTTTATGTATATGTGTATATAAGTGTGTGCGCACATGAACTTAACTGATACTGTCCTGTGAATATGTTACCAGTGGTGGTCTAGAAATGTGCGTATGTGGTTCGCAGTTAAATTAATTGCATAAATTGTGGTGTGCAATACGGTTTAAATTCCTTATTGAACAAGAACAATTATATTTTCGTAAATTATTTAAGACAAATATTGTATTAATTCTTGAAATTGTAACGCAACTTTTTAGGCTTGTTGGGAGCTAAGAAAATCCAACTTATACAGCCGCGCAATATGAAAGCTAAATGACTAGTTCTATATAATGGCCTTAAAAAGAGTCATTGATTATTATCTTATTCACTACTCAATGGTCGAACAGTAATTACCAATTGACGTTTACTTTGATATGATATGTTGCTGGATACAAAGTTGATGGATGTTTATCACAAGCTTTCAAATTGAAAAAAAATACTTATCGCCATTTGCACTATCAATAATTGTTTAATAAATTAATCAACTATAAACAAAATAGCTAAATTATTATTTCATTTCTTCCGTTAATTATTCATTGATAAATTTCTTTTTATATTTGATTATTCGCCCAAATAAACAAGGAGTCAACTACCAAATCAGTAAGACATTCTCACATATTCGAAAGCACTTAATACGTTTAAAAATGAATTGCTCATTACAGAACTTACTCTCTTAACTTATATTTAAACAAGTTTCTATCAGTAACATAAAAATTCACATTTCCGCTCTTGAAAATTTGTCAAAAAATACTAATTAGCACATGAAGTTTCAGGTATGGTAATATTAAACGGCAGTTAGACAATTCTATAAGTAAATATTAACTTGCTTATGTTTAACACGATTCTTCTATCTCTCATTCAAAACATGATTTATACCATAGCAAAAGTTCAAGATTTTCAATCATATTCATAGAATTTTAAATAATAATCGATCTTTCTGATATATAATAATTTTTTTTATATAAAAATATTTTTTATTATATAAGAGAGCATATTTAGTCACAGAGTGGACAATGGCCGGTTTATTTCGAGAAAATACACAAACACTTTACAAATTTTAGTTTACATACATTTTGGGTATTCATTTCATAAGTTGTCCCAACTATACTTGAAGTCAAGTTTGCGTGCTTGAAATAAACACCACTCCCGTTCTATTTAACCAGTCTAAAAACATAGAAAGCTTCCGTCATTCACACATACGGACGCGTTTGAACTTGCATGATCATAAATCAGAGTACGACGGCAAACTGACTAACAAGGATCAAACCATAATAAATATATTTTAAAAGCAAAATTAGAGATGCAGATTTCACTTCTAGTTGTCTTGCATAAATTGCATGTCAGGAAATTTCGACTGTACAATTTCTATGCAGTCACCAACATTAACTTTCTGCAGCCTTCGCCACATCTTTATAAGTTATACAATTAACAATCACTCATTGCACTGATGGTTATAAAAATTCTATAAATCAAGTGTGCGAACTTGAAATATAGACAAGTCCCCTTGGATTTAACCAGTCCTAAAACATAGCAAAACTAACGTCAGTCACAAGTCCTGACGCGTTTTGACCTTCCGTGATCTTCATCAGAGTACGACAACCAAATGACTAGCGAGGATCAAACTGCAATTCGTATATATAGAAAGCAAATTTAGGGAAGAAAAGTTAGATATGCAGATTTCACTTGTAGAAGTCTCGCATAAATTGCACTTGACTGGAAATGTCGGCTGCACAATTTCTATGTAGCAAAGAACATTAATTTCTGTAGCAAAGTAATAAATTAAATTATTATCTTGACAGACGTCGGTTTAATTGATGAGAATATTGCACAGACGCTCATGAGAGTTGGATCATCTACATTAACAATGTACGGATTACCATAAATATACACAAATGGTTGTCCTATGAGACCAATATTAGCGCTGGTCACTTGTCCGTTTCATGCGTTGGCTAAATAATTATTTCATATATTGGAACCATTGTGCAAACTACTAGGTAATTATTTGGTTGAATTTGTTAACAGAATTCAAGATATAAATGTTAAAAACAAGATTATGGTGCCTTTTCATGTTACGTCCTTTTTTACAAATATTCCAATTGACGAAACCGTAGACATTATAGTCCAAGCGGTGGAAAAATACATATTACCATCTCCGATTCTAGGTCACACTCTGCACAAGCCTATCTTATTATGCACGAAAGACACAGTTTCATTTTAATGGAAGCATCTATAAATAATCGGATGGTGAGGCAATGGGGAATCCCTATCTCCGGTGTTGGCTGAGATTATCCTAGGCCATCTGAAGAACACATCATTAAGGAATGGCATACGTAAATGTGTTGAATACATAAGGTACTTTGATGTTATTTTTCTTGTCCTTAAGAACAGTTCGCAACCACGAGCATTGCTTCAAAGTTTTAACGAAGCGAATGAGAATATCGGTTTCATGTCAGAATACGAGAAAGATGATTGCCTGTCTATGTTAGATGTACTATAAGGAAGATACTTATGATAAATTAAGCAGAACAATTTACCATAAACCAACCTGGTCTGCACAGTATTAGCACTACGCCAGTTTTGTGCTGTTTCAATATAAATTATCAACAGTTCGTGGCTGTTTTTCAATGATTGATTTAAATGACAACAAATAGAATAAATCAATAAACGATTTAACGTCTAAAAGCTACCCCAAACAATTAATTGAATCAAATATTAGAAGTGGAAGTCAAAAAGAAACAGACCTAATTCAGACCAGAAACGAAAGCCTTCTACCTGAACATCCAATTTAAAAGGGAGGCAGTTTCCCGAATAGAACAAAAGAAAATTGAATGGCATTAACACGCACACTTAATGCAGCTAAACTACGAGTTTTGTTCAAGGCAACACACATGCCTTTAAGAGCAATTAAAGAAATACAGTCTTTAATGTCGACATAAAATATTATTTAACAATATACATGCGACAGTTGTTGATCAACTTATGTAGGCCGATCGACCAGACCGTTAATTACTCGAAAAAAAGGGAACATTGCAACATAAACGCCTGTTTTCAGTCAAATTGCCAATACACGTCCACAATTACGCAACACATCGTTGAAACCTCACACGTATGTTCTCCAGACGTAGCGTTTAAGATAATTACTAAATGCACTAACAGATGAGAGTTAGCCACATACGAAGGTTTATAGATAAAAATAATTGTATCCGGATTTATGCAAGTAGAAGAGGAATGTTCGAGAATTTGGCTTGAACTGGAATTGATGCACGTAATTTATTGGTTGTTTACTTGTTTCGCAATCTCTTCACGTTTACATTTTTCGATATTTTAGCATTTTATTTGAAATATAAGGAGATTTTTATTGGTGGATACTTGAAAAGAATATGAGAAAGAAACCGTTTCTTTCTCATATTCTTATCAAGTATCTACAAATAACTATCTCCTTCTATATAAATTGAAGAGTGCGAAATAAGGGAAAACCAATCAATTGCGTGCCTCACCTCCAGTTTAGGCTCAGTGCACGAGCATGCTCCATCTGCTTGGATAAATCCGGCTACAGTCTGTTTATTCATAAAGCTTCGTTTTGGCAAATTCCTGTTATTACCTTTAGAAATTATCTTAAATGCAACGTCTGTAGAGCATACGTGTAATGCGCAATTGTAGACGTTCATTTTCCATTTAATTTAAAACAGGCGTTCACTCACTCGAGTAATTAGCTGTCTGGTTGATCGTCCTACGGAATTTGATCGACAAGTTGCGCATGTATATTAGTAAATACTAATGCATTAATTGTGCGTGTTAATTCCGCTTCCACTTTTTGTTCTTTGTGGAAACTTCATCCTCTTAAATAAATAAATATATATATATATATATATATATATATATATATATATATATGTATTTATTTATATATTATTGAAGTTTATTGATATGATTTCAATCGTATTTATTTTGTCCGTATGAAATAGGCATCGCTTCAGGTTGTAAAATAAATTTATCCAGTAGATCGGTATCGTCCTTATTTGGAACTCTTTTAGTTCAATTCATAATTTACCGCGCACAGGACTTTGACTATGGCATATTTGATATTGAGTCCAAGAATCATTTAACTGCACCAACATGCCGGTTAGTACATGCAATTTAAAATCATATATTGGCTTGTGTATATGGTTGGTCTGTACTTCATGTCGAACCAATTTGCAATCACTTAAGATCTGAAGATACGTTAAACTACTCCTAATTTTTCATTGTATAACGGAAGTCATGCTGTTTGGGAAAGTTAAATTGGATTTTTCTTTAAATCAAGTTTGCGTGCTTGAAGTAAACACCAATCCCATTGTATTTAACCAGTCATCGAACAACATAACAAAACTACCGCCAGCCGCAACGCACTGACGCGTTTCGACCTTCCATGATCATCATCAGAGTACAACGGCAAACTGACTATCGGGGATCAAACCGCATTGAATATATATGGAAATCAAACTTAGATATGCCGCTCTCACTTCTAGCAGTCTCGCAAACATTGAACTGACTGTTAGAAGTGCGAGCCGCATATATAACTTTGATTTTCGTATATATTAAATACGGTTTGATCCACGGTAATCAGTTTGCCGTCGTACTCTGATGATGATCATGGAAGGTCGAAACGCGTCAGTGCGTTGCGGCTGGCGGTAGTTTTGTTATGTTGTTCGACGACTGGTTAAATACAATGGGATTGGTGTTTACTTCAAGCTCGCAAACTTGATTTAAATAATTGTTACCACCACCCGCGCAATCAATTATTGTTAAATTGTATTGCCTAAATATGTATATGTGGCAAAAGCTGCAAACAGTTAATGTTCGTGACTGCATAGAAATTGTGTAGCCGACATTTCCAGTCAAGTTCAATGTATGCGAGACTGCTAGAGGTGAGAGCCGCATATCTAAATTTGATTTCCATATATATTCAATGCGGTTTGATCCTCGATAGTCAGTTTGCCGTCGTACTCTGATGATGATCATGGAAGGTCGAAACGCGTCAGTGCATTGCGGCTGGCGGTAGCTTTGTTATGTTGTTCGGCGACTGGTTAAATACAATGGGATTGGTGTTTACTTCAAGCTCGCAAACTTGATTTAAATAAATTTGGCTATTGTAAATCTCAAGATGCTAAGCTTAATTTAAATATTTTGCCAGAACCAGAGTAACTAACGATTTCTGAATGCGAAAGAAAATTAACTTGTGTCCGTGGCTACAACGCGGAAGTGTAACCAATATTCCAACCAAGCAGTTGTTCGCAAGTGAAGCATCAGTTATTCATTGCTGATTGAATACTGCCTAATATCAGCATGACGAATCAGGTAAAATTATATCTTAAGCTATCAGGAGCGAGAAAAATTACTCGGATTTCAAAAACATGCTGTGTTAATGACGGCAGTTTAACGACGGTGTACGAACAGAAAAGTATTTTTTAGAATGGATTTTTTATTTAAGACTGCACCACGGAATCAGGTTATTTGTCGTCTCAATATTGTTTTGTAAACACGTTGAAGTCTCGCAGTCAAGTGTGGCAGGTTAAGAACAAAAAGATTATATGTGTGCTATAAATCTTCTAGGAGATCGCCACTTAACTCGATTCGATGCCATAACGCGCAGAGTTTCCAATAAATAACTCTAATGCGGACGTGGGCATCATCTTGATTGACAAGCAGATCCTGGACAACCAAATTGATTGCAATTGACGAAATCAATCATAATTGTTTCATACGATAATCTGGCACTGGAAAAGAGAATAGTGCTCTATTGAAAAGGATTCGAAGTTATACTAAATACGTGACCAAGCCAGCACAGTTCATGTAGCCTTATTTGTGTACCCAACGAGGAGCCCTTGCTGGCCGATCCAAAAACATATACGGATGCTAGCATTGCCATTCGCTTTTAGTAACTCATATGAGATATTCTTTGCAAAATTGGTGGTCAAATGCCTGTAAGTGTCCATAATCATTGGCTCTTAAGAAACACGTTTCAATAACGCATAACAAAACTACACTCAGGGATATATTGTACACACGAACTTTAAGGGAGAAGGAGATATTCGTTTCGTCATAAATAACGAAGTTTAGATAAATTTACTTCGGTTTTCACGATTCCAATATTACCTCGTCACTCATATTGCCGGAGTTACTGCCACAGCTACCGAGGTATGCAAACCTTTAAACAACGCCCAGATCCTCAACTTGAAACCATATGTTTGGAAAGAGTGATGGGTGATCCCGTTGAAGAATCACATTTAGCGGGTGCGAATTGCAGACAGAAAGACGAAACAAGTCTGTCCATCTATTTAAAGTGATCTGAGCGGAATCCCGGTGTTCAATAATACATTAACGTCTGATCTAACGCTAGGGAGAAAGAATGTACTTCTTATTGGTATTTATTACAAATTAAAGAACGAATAAAGCGGATATATTTGACGTCACCACTGCTAGCATTAATATTTTGCGAGAATACATTATAGACCCTAAAGCGGTACTTGTGTAGAGAGCGCGTAAATTATTTAAATAATTAATTGATAAAAATCTATTCAACAAAATATCGAGTATAATATTTTGATACGCTGAGTCAAGTGCGCTTTTGAATTCAAGAAAGACAGCTATTGTGAGACAGCGATACACATGTCGCTGTTCAATTACTTATATCAAGTTAAATATAAAATTTACATAACCCCTTCCTGAACGAAATCCGGCTGGTTCTTTACTAATATGTAACTAACTTTACTTTACTTTACTTTACTGCGGCTGACTCCTTTTAGAGGATAAGCCGGCTCCTTTTCATGGAGTTTCTTGGGAATTTGGTACAAGTGGTGTCCCCTCACCACTCGGCTTTTTGATCGAGGACGCACCTCTAGCCTTTGCACATCCAAGCGCAGTCTGCAAGGCAGCAGTAAGTTGCATGGTTGCCGGTGGCTGTTGAGAGCTCATTCGCCATTCGGAAGTACGGGGTACCGTCCAGGAGTCCATGTAATCCTGTGGCTGTTGAACCCTTTTGTGGCGGGGAACACACGCCGAGTCATGGTGCCGTCATCGGGCTCATGTGGTATTTTATAGGAGATCCGATTGCCGGTCGGAAATCCACCACGCCCTGGTGACACCACCGCCATGGCCCCGTTAGCCCATGTACGATCGGCCATCGAAACATGGTTGACACCGTCGTACCACGTTGAGGAGGGGATGGTCTTTACGACGGTATATGTAACTAACGCGAGTCACAAATTACGATTGCCGTTTTTAATGATAAAAATGATGGATTAGCTCTAAAAAAACAACAAGGTCACCTCATTGCATGCATACGCGAAAAGCTAATCAACGCTTCACAAATTGTCGCAACCATCCTTAAATAAATTCTCAAGCACATTATCAGAACCTTCAGCTTCGCGTTGTTTAAGAGATAAGATTGCATTCCAAATTAAAACTCTACAGGTGGTTTGAGATCACCGTTCTAAACCGATGATACAGGCATACTTTCCGAGATCAGGATTGTTGCAGTTCCCAAGAATATCTATCTCAGAATTGTTCAGCCCAACTATACTGACGAAACATTTTGTCGGTTATAATATTGTCGTTGCAATCATTCTTATTTCATCTAAACATTAATCTAACCTGATCTGTTGTATGAATATGGTGAAACATACATAGGTTATTGCTTAATTCGAATACTTTTTTTATTTCTTTAGCCTTTGTAGTCCAAAAATATTCAATATTAAACCTAAGCCATGCCTGAGTTGGCATCTAATAGCTCTACGCGTATAGTTATAAGTCGAGCTAGCAGAAATTTGGCACACCGTTTTTCCGAAATCCGCAGTTTTCAGAAACCCAATGACTAATTATACGATCTCACAACGCCACAGAATATTATCTGCATTGTGCAAAGCGGATTTCGTCTTCGTTCACCGTAAGTGCTAATTTTCAACATCAAGTTCACTTATTGTCAATTTTAGAAAATCTTCAAATATTTGGGAAAGACGGCTGTTTGAGTTTGCTCACATCAATTTGAGTGTAATTCTCATTTACCTTTCCGGATAATGCGGGTGCAAATCTACAACAGATAAGTGCACGATTCGAGACTACACAGGTGTGCCAAAACGGCCGACAATTCTGGATGCAACCACTCCATCTATACATAATTTCGAAATAATCAATTTCATTCCACAGTTATTTGTGGGCTAGAGGACGCCATGTAGCGCAACGACTTACACTTAGTCTGAAATCTCTACTGCTAAAGTATAAACTTTTCTACGCGCAGCTAACCAACAGTCGTTCACAACTATCATTGCACATTTAGCTTAAATTTTATCTGCTGTATAGATGAAATTATACATTGCTTAAGCAACAAAATTCAGCTTTCACGTCACTCATAACAAATAATGTGACTGACGGTAGTTTTTCCATTTTGTTCGACGACTGGTTAAATACAATGGAATTGGTGGTTACTTCAAGCTCGCAAACATGATTTAAAGAATTGTTACCACTACCCGCGCAATCATTAATTGTTTTATTATATTACTTAAATACCATATCTAAAAATGTTACAATATTTAGTAAAATATTTAAGTCGAAGTAGAAAGCAACCACGTTTTCCTCTATGTTGCAATCGGTGGAAGAATATGCAGATACAACGTAGAGAAAATACTGATTAAAATTCTTGACACTGATTCAGGCCGCGCGTCGGCTGTTTACAGAAGTCCTTTCAGTTAAACGCTCTTCATCTCATGAGCTGAGAACAATACCAACTCCCGACTGTCTGGATTGAGAAAGCCCCACATAATCAGATGTTCGAAACCAATAACGCGTAAATAAGGATGTTGTAGCCAGTCCTGTAATACTCGTTGGACCCTGCCTTTTGTTTTCAGAGATGCAGCATGTCAGTTTCTGGTATATTCAACGTACGTGTTAGACCTCCTTGTTGTCCAACCTGTTTCAATAATGGCGCATTAAATGCGCTGACGTTATGACCTAATCTAGGTTTAATGAATAGTAGTTTACTTTAACTATTTGAAATGTTTGGAAATACTACAACTGGCTCCGTGATTTTATTGACATCATTCATATAAATTGCACCAACAAAAGCGTTATTGATCGATTTGGATGAGGAGGAAAGTGGATGGAAGAAAACAGAATTGGAAATGAAGGCGTCTGCAGTGGCTTCGTTCCACTTAAATGCCCTGCACGACTCAACATTTAATGCCACAATTTGCATCCCGCTGGACCTTTTATGCGTTATAGATTCATTATTGCATTTTTTATGCATAGTTTATAAAATGTATTGCCTTCTTGTTCCATAAAATGTTAACAATTATAAAGACACAAAATCATGCATTAATGAGTGAAAACTAAATATTGATACTGACTTAGCTCATCCTCCTTGTTTCAAATAAATGAATTGTCTAGAAGGTATGCCATGTAAACTTCAGACATTTTATGCAATGGTTACAGTTTAGGAGTTAACCGTATTTTTGGCTTAAACCAAAGCCGAATTTTTTTGGAAATTTTAGCCTTAGAAAACAGGGACATTAGCACTGGAAGCATAAATATGACAAACAGCTGCACAAAATACTACATTGGCTTAAGCCCATATTTAAATCTTTCATAACATTCTTTACAAAGTTCACCTCCAGTTTGATAATTCTCTAACTCGTAGCCATAGACACTTCATATGTGACGGATTTCAGGTCATAGCCAATCGAAACGGCAGCTTTATCAAGAAAATTCTCTGTACTACTAGGCTACGCTTACCAACTTTATAGAATAAACTACGAAGATCCAGTTGATTAAGCCAAAGAAAAGTATCAGTTTTAATGAAACGCGTAGAAAGGTACTGGAAATTGGACGAACTTTTTTTGAGGCAGTATTCTCGATGAAATATGTACATTGATAGCCGAGCCGCCATTATTGATCCCGAATGGAGCCACGGATAGGACTCTATTTTGCGGTCGTAATGCTACCCAAGTAAATAAAACATCATAAAACTGTCGAACACTGTTATTTCCGCATAAAAATGTTGTATTTAAAAGAAAATATAAGTAATTAAGTAAACTCTAAACAATAAGTCACAGCACATTAAAAAATAAGTTTAGAATCCTTTTTAGAGCAACTAACACAGCACTCATAAATAAAAATCTTTTGACTAAAGTAAAAAAGACAAAATATAAATCAATATTCTACAATAAAATAGGCGCGTTTTAAAGTAACTCTAAATTTGATCGATTTTTACAATAAAGACATGTATAAAGAACCCGAAAACACAATTCAAGTTAATCATCCTTTGTAGACCTGGATTTGATTATAAAAAATAGACATGGCAATAATAATCATCACAATTTTGAAGTCCATTTAAATCACTCTGCGTTCATTTATTAAATCTTAATAAATGAAACGAAGCACAATTTATACTATGTCAATTATTTGAAATCACAGGTAGCGTAGTAATAGCATACAGGTAATACAAAAAAAGATTTGAGACCATTGGAAATTATTAATATCTTTTGGAGCGAGCAGAAGAATACACAAACAAAAGAACACTTTAAAAATCAATACAATTACTCTTTAGAATTTGTTTCATAGTCATAAATAACGCTTTTATAGGTTTGAAAGTGTCTGCCATAGGACAGAACACTATATACATAACCTTTGAGCATAGTGGAAGTCAGTTTTGATATGATAAGCTGAAGTCAAAAGTTTTTCTATTCGAATTATTAAAAAGTCTAAGCACTACTTCGAAAAGCATGATGAGAAAGCGAAAAGTTAGTAAATATCATTCCGATACATCAATACTGACGATGACTTTGAGAAGCGGGGCAGGTAATTACGTTGTCTGTATCAAGCTGTTTAAAATGCGCGCAATCAATTATTGTTAAAGCTGTTTATTATATTTGGTTGATTGTATGACGAATGTCAGGCTGGCCAAGCCAACTGAATGAACACAAATCTTATTCATACAACCCATACTTCAAAGTATCTTAACTTGAAAGATACCATTCACTGCAGTGAGTTTGACAGCATAGCAAGACATCCGCATTAAAGAAATCATTCTTTACTGGCGCATATCTATAAGTAGTTCTGAGTATGTGTATTTAGTAAAAGAGAACTAGATCACACCCTCCAAGTGCGGTTCATCTACTGACAAATTCATGTTAAACTCAAAAATAAAATAAACAACACGACAATTTGTTGTAAAGAAGTTGACTGCATCCAGACATGTCACCGGTTAGGATCTTACTGGTGTCCT
This sequence comes from Eudiplozoon nipponicum, assembly GCA_029291075.1. NCBI lineage: Eukaryota > Metazoa > Platyhelminthes > Monogenea > Mazocraeidea > Diplozoidae > Eudiplozoon > Eudiplozoon nipponicum. Next base: position 92,431 of record JAQBSW010002385.1, on the reverse strand, counting down.
GGATACCATTTATAAACTTCACAACAGGGACGACAATCTCTTTTAGTTCATGGATTGAAGTATACGTCATATATAAAGCAACAGTCAGAGGTTATTTAATTAACTTGACCAATTTAGTATCTGGTTTAACCAACTAAATGTCTATGGATTCCACTCGGAAACGTCTTAAAATCGGACAATTTATATTTGGTGTCTACAGTAAGTTGGACAAAATTAAACTAATTAAGGCAAAATAAAGAAGTGATTCTCAAGTACAGTTCAACCAACGAATGCTTCACTCCGAATAAGAGAGAGGTTCAAGCCGTTATACGAAAAAAAAATTATGGGCTGATATTCAAAAGAAAACAAAACAAATAAAATTCGCAGCGCATAAAAACAGAAAAAACCATGTACCAAATTGCCAAGCGTAAATTTTTATCACAGAAATAAAATTGAAGCTTTTAACAACGGGAATTAATTTATGAATACATCCTGTAGCGTTCTTAGCTAGTTAACAGATAATTTGGTAGACCACGACTATTAAAACACGACATTGTCAAGCAGAAGTCAGATTCTTTAAATCAAGTTTGCAAGTTTGAAGTAAACAACAACCAAATAGTATTTAACGAGCCGTCTAACAACATCAAAAATACCGTTAGATTCAGCCGAGATTAATAAAGTGGGATGGCATATAAACTAACTTAAACCAATACATACATACATACATACATACATACATACATACATACATACATACATACATACATACATACATACATACATACATACATACATACATACATACATACATACATACATACATACATACATACATACATACATACATACATACATACATACATACATACATACATACATACATACATACATACATACATACATACATACATACATACATACATACATACATACATACATACATACATACATACATACATACATACATACATACATACATACATACATACATACATACATACATACATACATACATACATACATACATACATACATACATACATACATACATACATACATACATACATACATACATACATACATACATACATACATACATACATACATACATACATACATACATACATACATACATACATACATACATACATACACACGTACATACGTACATACATACATACATACATACATACATACATACATACATAAAGAAATACAGACAAATATATAAAATACAGACATGCAGATATAAATACATAACTAGATACACATATTATCAGTGATCTGAGTCTTTTGCAAATTGGGTACTAGTAGAGCATATGCCAATAGAGCGGAATATAAATGACCGGCATTCGACCTGCTTAACACTTTTTTGCAAATATGTGCTTCTAATCAGGCACCTTTTGCTAAAGAGCATGCGGTATGGCTTGATGGTTTTATAAATATCGATAAAATTTATTGTCCTATCACGCAAATTAAACATAAACTGATTGCGCGGGTGGTGGTAAAATTCCTTAATTCAAGTTTGCGTTTTTTAAAGAATTATCACGAAAATGTTTGTATTCCTCTTTTTGTTTGAACAGCAGAAGTGATTCTTTAAATAAGTTTTCGAGCTTGAATTAAACACCAATCCCACTGCATCTAACCAGTCTTCGAAAAGCATAACAAAACTACCGCCAGCCGCAACGCACTGACGCGTTTCAAATTTCCATGATCATCATAAGAGTACGACGGCAAACTGACTAGCGAGAGTCAAACCGCATTGCATATAAATGAAAAGAAATATTATATATGCGACTCTCTCCTCTAGTTGTCTTGCATACATGGTACTTTACTGGAAATGTCGTGATTGCTTGGCGAGCAATATATTTGCTTAGCTTTCTTATTATTCGAAGATTCATTTTAATTGTAATCAGTGAAATATTTAATTTTTAGACTTTATTATTACCTTTGCGAAATATGCATTTTTGAAATTGTATCAGCTTAATGATTATCGGTAATAATTTGCCTTTTTCATGACTAGTCAAAGATCAATATCAGTTCCAACCAGCACTGAGGCCTGCAAAGCACATAGATGACCGTGAACTGGGCAGAAATAACTATGATAATGACATAAATGACAATCCTCAAATAGAAGGAACCAATCGCTCGGCTTATGATGGAGTCAATTTCCCGTCATCTTCTAAAAGTGGTCCTATTAACAATATCGTTGACTCAGCTTTATTAAATGATTTCGAAAACAAAATCGAGGATTTATCTGCCGATGTCCAGGACACGCTGAACTCCGTTGCTCCAGGCGAATTTACAAATATGACTTCAATGCTTATTACATCTCCCCGCCAAGAAGGGCATCAAGAGACCGACTATGATATTGCAAAGCACAATGTTTATGTTGTTACCACGATAATTAGTATGTACACATTGATCATTTTGTTAAGCTTGCCAGGCAACTGCCTTGTAGTACATGCAGTATTGCGCAATCGAAATATGCAGAGTATCACCAACATATTTATAACAAATCTGGCATTGTCGGACATTCTAATGACGCTGGTAGCCACGCCGTTCACGCCTTTCTCACTGTACATGAAAAATTGGACACTTCCTGCAGCGCTTTGTAAGCTTTTACCAACTACTATGTGTGTGTCCGTCTACGTATCCACGTTGACATCGACGGCAATTGCGGTGGATCGCTTTTTTGTGATAGTTCATCCGTTTGCACCACGGATGCGGAAATGGTTGTGCCTCTTAATTATTGTTACTGTGTGGTGTGTAGCCATACTCATAGCAATGCCGCTTGCCGTCTACCAGCAGAAGTTCTACGATTCAAGTAGAAATGTTACTTCGTGTACGGAGACATGGCCAAAAGACTCGGCGCGAGAAGTCTTTACACTGGTCAGCTTCATTCTTCAATTTGTTGTACCATGTAGTGTTATTTCAGTGTGCTATTTTAAGGTAGGTCGCACGATTCGTTTCAATGGTCTTTTTCTTCATACACATAAACAAACATCTAAACTAGCAGTTAAATACGGTTTGTTGCGGAAAACTAATATATATGCAAATATGTATTAGGTGTTGCGAACCTAGTAACAAATTAGTTCAGTTGTGACCAGAAGGATAAACCAAAGGCAGCATGAACGGAAAGTATAATCTCATGCACATTCGTTTCGTGATTACTGGCGACTCATCAGTAGGAGCCGGTATTACGCCCTTTAACCACTATATATTGTACCGTCCTATTATCCCACATTCTTGACCAAAATATATAGTGGTTAAAGGGCGTAATACCGGCTCCTACTGATGAGTCGCCAGTAAGCACGAAACGAATGTGCATGAGATTATACTTTCCGGTCATGCTGCCTTTGGTTTATCCTTCTGGTCACAACTGAACTAATGTGTTACTAGGTTCGCAACACATAATACATACTTGCATCTAAACTAGCATTATATATATATATATATATATATATATTTATATATATATATATATTGCCCATTGCCTTTGAAAATTACACCGTATTTTTTCAGGAAAAGAAAATTTTAATTACCAAGGGGTATACTGTTCTGCAAAATGCTATCTTCTAGTAATTTACGTTCTAGTTATTCATTTGATTCAATAAATGAGAACTGGTCTGATTCTCAGTTTTCGTTCTGTTTCTTGTTGGTGGTCTATTGCCTGTTCATCTGTGAATGTGTGTGTGTGTCTGTGTTCGTGGCCGATGGCGTGTTGGGGTCGTTTATAAAATGATGCTTCTGATCTGGTTATTGTGGTGATGATGAATTGAGTTTTTATCAGGAATCGGCTCTCCATAAATCAAGGTTGCGATCTTGATATAAACACCAGACCAATGTACATACATTTGTCAGCATAAACTAATGATTTTGAAATGTAGGAATGGCAATTAATTCAGGCTTTCGCTTTGTTAACTTTTGCATGTGCGCATACATTTAACCGTATGCTGTATGCCGTGTTTCATTGCAGAGGTGGTTTACTTTGCATCTCGTTAACAGCCAGAGGTGTGCAAGTAGTAATGTGGATCGCTTAAGTTCGAACTGATGCCGTGGCATTATCATAAGATGACTCATTTTCAAATGATCTGAATTACTTTGATCTGAGCAACAGTTACTGAAATATGCATCATTCAAACTTCATGAGATTTACTGAAAACGTTTTATATTTAAAATGAATCTCTAATTGTCAATTATGTCTGACCCAATTTCATAGATTTAACGAAATCCAGTTATTCTCTAATTCCGCGTTTGTAATTGCTCAGGTAAGCGTGCGCCTTAAAATGCGGTACCATACCAAAATCGGGCATCATCATCCGGTGTCTACAATGGTGTATCAAAGTCAGTCTGTTCAGACAGTTGCAAATGCATCGCAAGATAACAACGTCAATGCAAACGTTGCAACAGCACTAGCGGTTGCGCTGAAAAACCGACGTCGGGAAGAGCACGAACTGCGTCGTAAACGGAGGACAAACACTATGCTCATAGCTATGGTTGTCATTTTTGTAGTCTGTTGGATTCCGCTGAATGTGCACTGGATTATAATCGATCTAAGCGAGGATAAACAACATGTTAAGCGTCAAAAGTATCACACTCTTGTGTTTTTTGTCTGTCATCTCTTGGCAATGAGCAGTGCTGTGTACAACCCTTTCTTGTACGCTTGGATGAACGATAACTTTCGTAAAGAGTTCAGACGCATTCTACCCTGTTTATTCGCCTTAGGACAACGCAGGCGAGCAAACAACAACAATAACAACAATAACAACCCCACTAACAGTCACTTTAACAACAACTACTTGGAGAACACCACTGTTAATAACAGAACTCAAAATGATCGGCGTAAGGTTGCCGTCAGCGGGTTCGGGGACAACGGATTTAATCCACCCGGGAGACAATGCGATAGGTTCTCGACAATGACGATTCCAGAAAGCTGTATTTTGTCCAGGTGAGTTATGCCAGACTGTAGTTGTAAGTAGATATACACGAAATAAAATGGCTATTTGTGTTTCTGTATCTTTACAGATGCATTGGTTTAGTACACATTTTGGTTAAATTCTCAAAATTTGCATGATTTGTATGGCTAATACTCCGTTGAGTAAGGTACCAGCAAAACATTATTAGATGAAAGATGTAAAGTCCCACTCACGTTTTATACAAACCACGTTAACTGATAAATTCAGATATTTTTTGAAGGATTTCGTAGTGTGGGTGTCACAATGATAATTACCACGATTCACGATCGTGGGTTGTCGCTTTGCACTATCAGTTTCGAAAAGATCAGATTGATCCCCATTTCCAAGTACGCATGGAGTTCGTTTTTGTCGCGCCTAGGTGCTGATTCGTTCATTTCCGTCGAAGGCTTCAAAATCATCCATGCCAGCCATTGGAAATGAGGTACGATCTAATCTTAGTTGACTGACAACATTTCGGATCGTCGCTTCCAATTTTATCGTCAGGCCTCTGATCAAACACAGTCCAAATGCTCTCAATAGCAGATTTAAGCAAATGTTGACTTCATTTGGTTAGTATAGACCGTTATGAAGCCTTCGAAGGAAATGGACGAATCAGCACATATCCACCACGAAGGCGAACTCGATGCACACTTGGAAATGGGGATCAATCAGATTATTGCAAAACAGTGATTGCAAAGCGACAGCCCACGTTCGCCATTCGTGGTAACTATGAGTTCAGTTATTCTTTTTATAGCATTTAAATGACATACCATGATGCCTAGGATTTTCATTGTTAGTCACGATATTATTCCAACGCTACAGTCGTCAGGGCTTGTAATCCGATAGATAAATGTTTGGCATACTTTTTTCATTTTCTCCAATGATATGTTGCCTTTATGCTGAAGAGCAGCCAATTGTAGTCTCTATCTCACTCACCAAGTCGCGGTAACATTCATTCTGTCTCATGCATCGCATAAACCATGGGGATTACGAAATAATTTGTTATTCTTGTGCAGAGTTTGTGGATAGTGGTTATCCTATTACATGGATCAAGTTATGGTTTTCGAACGAAACCTATTACTTTAGGTTATAATATATATTAATAGGAAGTGTTAGGTCAATTTTATTCGAACTAATGGATGTTAAAATGGTATTAAATCATATATTACAAGTGTCTTTTGAACAAGAATGGCTTTTTTCATATTTTTCTCAAGAACTCTTTAAATTTTTAAGTACTGGTATGATGGATTATGCTAAAACTCTACATAAAGCTAAGGCACATCACGTATGCCTTGCAATTATGAAATATTCTTTTATAACGTATAAGAACATAGCAAAGTTCACCATTGAATATTTGATAGGTGTTTTTCCCAAGTCCGCCAACATGATTCAAATAATAAGTTTATATTCAGTTTCTTCTCCACTATTTATCGCTATGCCAATTTAAATCAAACTGACTTAAGCAAGCCAAGCCACCTTATTGTCTCCAATAATGTAAACTAGCGTTCTCGGTCGTTTTAATGAAGTGCGGATCATTATCGGTTCTTTTGTAATTACATACTTAAACTGACAAAATGCCTTTGAATTATGAGTTCCATTTGAAGTTACTGTTTAAATTGCGTAAATCTACGTAGTCTACGATAGCTTTGATTTATGCGGATTGTTTCTTTTGCTTAGTTAACTGTCATAGTTGAACGTAAGCATCTTACTTTTTGATGAATTTCGGTACTGTCTGATCACAAATTATGACTTTGCGAGTCAATGTATAAAAATCAAGTAAATTTTCTTACTATTTTAACAGTTTTGCCATTATTCTTACACGCTTATATCATTTTTTAAATTTTATTGCACCATGAAGGCGAGCGGTTGGTAATGTCATTTGGTACTTTAATTCAAATATTGACATCTAGTTAACGTTCCGACATTTATTTAATAAATGTTCATTTCAAATTTGGTGCTATTATTTAAATTTTTAAACAAATGATTTAAGTTGAAACATTTAATCCATATGTAGATGCACAAAATGTTAAAATATTTCGACATTCTACCGAATGAATATATTCTCCGTTTGGAGGAGAATGTTTCATATATTTCTTGTTTCAGTTGTGTTGGCTAAATAATCAGTTCTGGTGGCGGATAACAGTTTTACTCCTAATTAATGTTAGAAACAGCAGTCGCGGTCTGACCACAGTGACATTTTGAAACCTTGTTCGTTGTAAAGTGTATCGGATGTCTGATTCCCGATTGTTGTTAAGTTTACTGTTGACAAATTTTGTGGTCAGCAGATCTGTGTTTTAATTAAAAATAAATCGAAAAAATTGCGGGAATAAAAAAAAACATTGTTTTCGCGGGCGGTGATAAAAGTTATTTAGGTCAAGGTTGTGATCCTGATGTAAACATTAGTCCCATTATAAATATACATTTGTCAGTATACACTAAGCAGCAGACTAGTTTCATTCTTATTGGGAACTCTTCGCGTACTGCCCAGAATTTGTCGCGGATAGGGCTCGTACCTGGACACTGAATGAATTGCCTTATCTGCATTATACGATGCTTAGTTTATACTGACATATGCATGTTTATAAAGGAACTAGTGTTTACATTAGAATCGCATCCTTGATTTTAAAAATTAAGGGAGTATTTTTAAAATTTGTTTCTGCCAAATATGCCGTCATATTACGCAGACAGATAGTTACATAACGTCGAAAAGTGATCTTTTATTTTGACTCCGCTTGAAAAGTTATGCAATTAACATATGTTCATTAATACATCAAAATTTAATTTTTTAAAATATAATTAGCCAGACGCAAAAGTAGCAAGAAACTAAGCTAAAGAAAGGTAAAATTTCGCAAAGAGGATGGTTTCTCACAAACCTCTCGAGTTGATATATTTGAATTTCTAAAAATGCCTAGATGAAAAAAGAAGGTAGGACTATTCATTAAATGGCACGGTTATATGCATTAAATGCAAAAATTCTCAATGTTGATTAAATGTTGTAAACTTTGAAGTACAATATTGTTGGCCACAATTTTGATTTATTTTCCATTTAAGAAGCATACTACTAACAGTAAACGATGCAAAGTTGAATAATTTTGTCGGTTTTAGAATTAGTTTAAATATTATTAATTACATCCAAAATGAAATCCTTCTACTGCAAAATATTTCCGTCTGTTACTTGATATTTAAAAGATGAATCTCGTTGCGCAGTGCTGTCCTTCTTGTTGTGGATTTGACCGCATTTTTTTCTTCTGCGGGACAATTGATAGCACACTTAGGTCGGTAAAATCTTGAATTTTCATCATTTTCAGGTGATGTAATTTTTGGCCTCAATTGATGAGTTCTCACTTGTCCCTTCTTTTTTAAGCCTTCCATTAGCTGATTGTCTGAAAATGACGTAGGAACAAGATTTTCCATTTTCCTTTTGATTAATTTTCGAGACCGAATTTCCAGTCTCATCTTCAGGGTTGACACAATACGCATAGGAATAAAACACAACTTGTGGCAAATGTGGTATCCTCATTCAAGACAGATATATTTATATTTATTTTAATTGCAAATGTATTTTTTTAAATTGTCTTCCAAATACCTGATATGTTTTACAACTAACATAAGAATTATTCAAATCAATTTTTTCTATGGAAATATTTCTGATGCACATTCTTTAATTTTGATGTAACCAGTCTTGCAATCAAGTTATTTCTATTTTAAATAATATCTCCGTCTTATAATTCATAAACGGTAGTTAAGAATCTTGTCGGTTGCGGTAGACCCGCGACATTTTTGTTCAAAACCATGCAAAAAGAATGTCGTGCACTGCATAAGATTTTAAGTTGGCCGGTCCAAACTACTTATCAGGAATTGCCCCACAAAGGAGGACACAAAGTATTTGTTTATTGACCTATAAAGCGAATAAAATGAGTGCGACTTTAAAAACATTCCTGGTATCAGTTAGCGTAACGTAAGTGAAAAATAAAACACTGTGCAGAGTGAAATGAAGTAAATCGTAAGAATTTCAATCGAAAATGTACTTGGGTTCCCGAAAAATGTGTTTGCTAATTCAGCAAACTTTAATTTTTTAATTGATTTTTATTAGAAATTTCAGTTATTTTGTTTGTTACGTGGTTCAGTTGACGTAGAATATTGTTCCGGCAATGATAATCGCTGTTACCTGTCAAAAAATCTGCAGCGAGTATGAGGGAAATAAAGGTACCAAGATTTTTTCCGGAAGCTAGGTTAGTTAATTAGTTAATCGATAATTTTACATAAAATGTATTGTTTGATAATAGAAAATTCTGATACAATAGCAGAAAACACTTTTTCTTGTGAAAATTTATTGAATATTAACATTTATCGCTTTACTATGTGACGCTGCAGCAAATCAGCGAAATTAATATGTTTTGATCGTTTGTCAGTGACGTTTTACACTATGCAAGGCAATTTCATTGTAATAAAGTCTTTATTTCTTCTCGATTTTTTAAAATTTATATTTGCGCTATTTTGGCTTAATTTTGAACATTATTTAGATTGTATTTTCGGTACTTTGTTAACCGTTAACTTCAGTCGTGTTTTTTACCTGGTTTTCTAAAGCCTAAATATATGACTGGCGCTTTGAAATTGAAGAACTTCCTTCTTTGTGTCCATTTTTTGACAGTCACTTTCCTTCAATGTCAAGAAGCTGTTCTCGCAAGTGAAACGAATAGGATAGGCAAGTAAGCAAATTGGCCTAACATTTAAGTTAAGCAACAAATAAATGGGCGATTCAAACAAAGCGAGTTTGTTTAGGTCGTTGCCTAACTATGCTGAATTTTGTCTTTTTATTTGTCTATATGCGTCTGTGTATCATCTAGTTAAATGTCGATTGCAGCAAAGAAGATATGCTGAAAAGTAACGCAGCCATCTGGTAAATAATTGTTCGCATATTGTTGGTGATTTATCTTAAAATAATTTTACAAATTATTCCAAATCCCCGTTTGTTTGTGCTGTCGATGCCGGTTATGATTAAAATAAAATTCCAGAGAGCGAGATAAACATTAATCCCATTGTAACTAAGCGAACAGGTCATCGCGAATCAATTCGCAACTTCATTTAAAGAATTGTTATCACCACTCGTGTAGTCAAGGCTTGTCTATTTGCATAACTTATATATTTGTAGCGTAACCCGTGACTATATAGAAATTGTGCAGCCGACATTTCCAGTCAAGTCCAATGTATGCGAGACAAATAGAGGCGAGAGCCGCATATCTAATTTGTCTTTCCTTATACATGCTTTGCAGTTTGATTCTTGTTAGTAAGATTTCCGTTGTGTTCTGATGTTGGATACAGAAAGACGAAACGCGTCCGATCGTGTGACAACTGGTTAGTTTGGATTGGTGATTAAAATAAGTTCGCAAACTTGATTTAGAAAATTGTTTACGCTATATTCTCAATCAATGTTTATTTATTGTTATAATTATTTGACAAATGAGGCTTTATGTAACATAACATGAGAGATACATGTTCATTTTCAGAATAATTGTTTTTCTAGGTGCGTCCATATAGAGAACTTATTTTAAATGAAATAGCTTTTATTTTCATTGCAAATTGTGTAAATAGGTGGTAAAGGAGGGAATGAATAAGAATTTATATTTATATTATTTAATGCAAAACAGCAAATAACAATACTTTAAATTAAATTTGCCGAATTCAGATTTCAAATAGCCCCATTTTATGTAACCAGTCAAATAAAATAGCAACACTAACGCAGTTGCACGTACTGGCGGTTTTCGAACATCTATGGTCATCATCAGTGCATCACGGCAGACTTTTGAACGACAATGAAACCGCAATTCATATATAAGTTATGAAAAATATGATATGCGTCTTAAACCCGCAGTGTTCAGTTATACATTGTACTTGACTGGCATTTAGGCACTAACCTTCATACTGTAAAGCACTACCCCATGTACGATGGCTCTATTAAAAACCAAAAAAATTTCCGTGCAAATGTCATATATAAATTTTCATATTAAATATTGTGTATCTATCTACAAATTAGTTCAAATAGAAGAAGAATTATTTTCCGAATTCATCTTGAACAAGAGATTTAATCTCATGTACATATGTGTGTCATGCTTACTGACGAATCATCAGTAAGAGATGGGACTACGCCCTATACTGATAATATCCTTGGACAGGAAATATGGGACTTTTAGCCAGTACAATCTCTAATACGAACGTTTATTCAAGCGATAAGGGAATTTACTACACATGAAGCCTTTCGCAATTCGACTTCAAAAACAACTTATTAAATAAATCATATAAACCGAGCATGTAAATGGTACCAAGAAATGATGTTCTAGATACCGAAACTTTAAAAGGTGCCAGAGCAATGTTTTACAAGATAAGCTAAATTTTACCAAAATTGAGAATTATAACCAAACTGGCATAACGTTAATTCTAGCAAATCCATGTACTGTTGTCTCGATTGACGTCAATTATCAAATTTCTTGGTCTTCATGACATCAATCAATTAACTAGTTAATTTTCATAATTTCTTTGTTGCGTAGACATAATATATATGCAAATTTGTATTACGTGCGGCATGCCTAATAGCAATTTCGTAAAAATTGTACCAGAATAAAATACCGACTTCAGGATGAACAAGAGATATAACCTCGTGGACACGTGTGTTTCTTGCTTACAGACGAATCATCAGTAAGAGATGGGACTACGCCTTATACCCAAACTGTGTTTGATGAAATAACGTGCGACTACGGGATAAATTTTACCAAAATTAAAGATTACTGCCAATTCTGCTGCATATGCATAAATAAATTTCCTTTATTTAAAATATCTATTACATATTCTTTAAATCAAGTTTGCGAACTTGAAGTAAACACCAATCCCATTGTGTTTAATCAGTCGTCGAACAACATAACAAAACTACCGCCAGTCGCACGCACTGACGCGTTTCGACTTTCCATGATCATCATCAGAGTACGACAGCAAACTGACTAGCGAGGATCAAACCGCATTGCATATATATTTATATATATAAAGCAAAATTAGATATGCGGCTCTCACGTCTAGTGGTCTTGCATACATTGTACGTGACTGGAAATGTCGGCTGCACAATTTCTATGCATTCACGAACATTAATTGTTTGTAGCTTTTGGCCACACATATTTATATATAAATATATATATATATATATATATATATATATATATATATATATATATATATATAGACAATACAATTTAACAATAATTGACTGCGCGGGTGGTGGTAACAATTCTATAAATCAAGTTTGCGAGCTTGAAGTAAACACGAATCCCATTGTCTGGCGGTAGTTTTGTTATGTTGTTCGACGACTAGTTAAATACAATTGATTTGGTGTTTACTTCAAACTTGCAAACTTGATTTAAAGAATTGTTACCACCACCCGCGCAATCAATTATTGTTTAAATCAATTGCATATTACGTTGAATACTGTTTATAGTGAAATACATACATTTATATGGTCACACATTGGTACAAAATTGAACACCTGCACTAACATGTACCCACACAGACACATGCAATATTCACCAAACAACGTTTTTTTTCGATGAAAAACGTCCTTTTTTTGTTTAATTTAAACGGAAATCGTTGCTTCTAACTATCTCACACGAAAATCGTCCCGAGTTTAATTCGATTCCAGGAAGCATTTTGTTCGGCTATTATGATGGTTCATTCTCATTTGTCAGATTTTTTATGTCGAAATTTCTCTTGAATATGCTTCTTCAGTTATCTGCTATTCATACCTGCCTACAATGTTTTTGCTTTTGTCAGTGTATCGCTAAAGAGAGTGTCCCAGATCAATCATTAATCGATTTTTCATTATACATTATCTAAAGAAAAATATATTTTGGCAAAAGTCAGCATTAATAGAAAATAGACTATTTTTCATTTCTTCTGTATGATAACTTTGTTTTAATAAAAAGTTTTGTATTACATAATCAAGCAATACTCTCTTTCCATTTACAATTGCGTTAGATGACTGAACTGATGGCAAATTATGAAGGTATAATGTGAATTTAGCCCAACATGCATTTAAAGGTTCCACTGAGTGCTTTGTCAAACTCAAGATATCATATGAATTTGAAGGGCCGCATTTTTAAAAAAAAAGAAAAGTCACATTATTTAACTGACTATAGCCTGCTGATTGATAAACCCTGGAATTTCTAACGATTTTGGCTATACACATATTTATTAATTTGCTTTTTAGCCGTACTACAGCTGAAGAAGTATACGCTCCAGAACCTTCGGAAATGAATATCTCGAGTCTCGTCTCACCTTCATTAGTAGATGGTGAAGCAGACGCCACCAATGATGGAAAACAAAATGATATTTCGTGGCAAGGTGTAGTTGAGCGTAACAGTTCTGCGGCAATGCATTCCACGCCGTTGCTGCCTACCCGTCATGAATTAACCGATAGCCTGAGTACAGTCAAAAATGAGTACTTCAGCAGAAATGATTCTTTGATTAGTGGCGAGGAGAGTAGGAGTTCATACATAATAGGAGATAATAGACATGCAACTTTTGCCGTGACATTGCCAACAAACACCAAGGAACAGTTGATAACGGTAAGTGGATATCTTCGACCATCCATGATCACCATCAGGGTACGATGGCAAACTGATTAGCGAGGATCAAACCGCATTGCATATATATGGAATGCAAGATTAGATATACGATTCTCTCCTCTAGTAGTCTCGCATATATTGTACTTGAATGGAAATTTCAATTGCACAATTTCTATGCAGTCACGAATATTAACGTTTTTGCAGATTTAACAATATATTTTTGTAATACAATTAAACAAGCATTGATTGCGCGAGTGATGGTAACAATTCCTAAAATCAAGGTCGGGTGCAGGAAATAAGCACCAATCCCATTGTACTTAACCAGTCGTCGAACAACATGGAAAAATTACCGTCAGTTGTTCGACGACTGGTTAAATACAATGGGATTGGTGTGAACTTGATGCTCGGTTGATTTAAAGAACTGTTATCACCACCTACGCAATCAATTATTGTATAATTTTATTGCCTTTATATATGTATGAAGCAAAAGGCGTAAACAGAAATTGTGCAGCCGACATTTCCAATCAAGTTCTAGAGGTGAGAGCCGCATTTCTAAGTTTGCTTTCAATATATATGCAAAGCGGGTTAATCCTCGCTAGTCAGTTTGCCGTCATAATCTGATGATGATCATGGAAGATCGAAACGCGTCACTGCGTGCGACTGGCGGTAGTCTAGCTATGCTGTTTGACATCTGGTTTTGTCCAATGGAATTAGTGTTTACTTCAAGCTCGCAAACTTGATTTAAAGAAAAAAAATTTTTTTAGCAGTATGCTTATTTAGATTTATGTAATTAACAGGATCGTAACTGTCACTTTGCCTATTATTTGTCTAGAAAAGTTGATACTGATAATTTAATTAAGAGCCAGTGTATTGTAAGTAAACGATTACGGAGACCCAAAAATATCTGTGGTCGTACAAGAAACCTATGACAAAGTACATTTGACTTTTTTTTGGCAAACTTGATGAATAATTCCCACAATAAGCGACAATATAGTATTTAGGAAAATAAGTAATTATATTATTTTGATAGTTTAATGGTTTATCATACCGGTTTCTTGAAGTTAATGATTTTTTTTATTCAAACAGATGGATGGAATGGATCATCGTTTAAACTTGATTTCTCTGACGAAAAAATCAGATTTTGCCAAACGCTTCTCCTTGGCAGCTAGTGAAAAGACGCTGGATGACGCTTACTCGCCAAAGTGAACTTGAGAAGACCGAATAAGGACCGTGAGAGACAACGGCGCATCTATTTGGAATACTTTTCAACACTTGAATAATTCAGTCTCTCAGAAGCAGTAGAATCATTTTATATCTACATTATTATTTATTACAGTAACCTATCAGCTTACATTGTGTTGTTATAAAATAAAATTCAAATGTGGTGTGCACAATTTATTTATTGAATGTACTGTCACAATAGCTGTGTGGTATTGCTTTAAAAATAAATATGCAATTTACATGGTATTGATAAACATGCAGTTTTTTTTTGTTTTTTTAATGTATAAACTTTTTAAAATCAAATTCGCAGAAGCAATCCAAATTTCATGGAACTCTCGCCGAACAAAGCAAGAGTTATGTCGATCGACTTTCCAAGACAAACATAGCGGTAAGAGGGTAAATTATTTGACGAAGCTCAAACATAAAGCATATTCTAGCGACAGTCACACCCAACTGTCTCGCAAGCATTGTACTTGACTGGAACTATCACTTATATCAAATTTATCCAGCTAGGAAAATCATTTTGCCACCTGTACCAAACGTTCAAACGTTTTACAAATAACCAGACATGGTACTCCACAGGTGGTGAAAGCAATAATTTACATCAAATAGGGTAATTTGAGAAAACCAAGTAATGAATTATATTGGAAATGACGGCAACAGAACATCAGCACCAAAAATCAAATTTCCATGTCCTTCATCGCCTCACGACTTTAAATTGACTAACGAGACTCAAAACAAATTATACATATAAGGTGAGGAATATCTTATTTACGTTTCTCAACACGAGAACTCTCGCAAACGTACCATGTAAATGAACTGAGAAATATATCGTTTATTGAAAAAAATTTTTATTACAGAGTATATATATATATATATATATATATATATATATATATATAAACAGCACAGTCAAAAATACCACTATCTTTGGGCAAGAACTCAACTCGACTGTAGTATCTGGTATTATACATAGTGAATTTTGGAAAGCAAGTGAAATTAAGTTGAATAAAAAATAGACATTATTCAAAAACCAACAGGAAGCAGAAAACGCTTATTCTGTGGCGCACACACACTCACAATCAAACACATACGTTTGCAAAAAAAATCTCTTGTATATCTACAAATCATGTAAGAACTTCCTTTGTTTAATTAACTGAGGATTAATGATTTTGCATGCAGAAGCTTCCGATGTGCGTAATTAATTTTGGCTTTTTTTGCCTTGAAAAACACCTGAAAATCTGCCTAATTTGGAGTGTGATTTTTATAAATATCGTCGGTACACGCGATGCCAGAGTGTACGGCATACCGAAGGCACACATATTACAAGGAGCGAGAGACTTACCGTCAATAAAAAATACTAATAATAATAATAATGTCAATCATTAACACTAAACAAACAAACTGACGGGAGAACTAACAACAATCCTACAGCTTGTACACATTGTAATGCCAAATAATGGTTTTTCGGTAGTTTCGATTTATTAAATATTAAATCAGTCCATGTAAATAATTAAACGAAAATGGCTTCTCTGGACGTAAGAAATATTTTTGAAAGTATCCTGTAGATAAAATTGTCGACATCTTAAGAATGTTCATCGACAGTAACCGCATATCATTCCCCATAACTACAAATCATCTACAAGTTATCCTAAATGGGTGCTTTAAACATTTTAATTCTCTTTACAAAGTAAAAATTTACCGAAATTCGATGGAGTGGCGATGGGCAGTTCGTTAGGGAGTCTACTAACAGATGTCTACATGTTATAATTGTAAAAATCTAAACTACAACAACTTATCCAAAGAATACTTCAGGTAATTTTATGACGTTTTTATCATATTAAATGGGGATTTCGAAAGAAATGACACTTTAATAATTAAATGTCTTAGAACATCATATTCCGTCTAATTGCCATTGCCGAACTCCTCAATTTAATGCACTGTCCTTCCTTGACGTGTTTCTGGTGAGGCAGGAATTTGGCACCCTAAAACGTTGAATATACCGAAAATAGTCAAAGACTAGACATTGCATCGATTACCACAGACCTGTCCTAATTTGATAAGCATTTTATCCCAGTGAATAGAGAAAATCTCTTCTGAAGAATTATAATGTGAAGAGTCGGCGATGCTCAAAACAACTCTATCAGAAAACGTATGTCCCGAAATGTTTACTGATGAAAACTTCAGTGCAAACGACGACAAAAAGGAATGACGCCATACCAAACCAAAAAAAATATATTCATCAGTATACCTATACAGAGTCTCGCTTTTAGATATATTTACTCGAATAATTAAAAAACTTTGATTTCTCAGATGCCTAATGCAAAATTGATATTTGCTTATATTAAAAAGCGCCTTCTAAATTTAAATGCAAGGCTAAGCTACCTGCAATTGAACTGTCCAACATTATTTATTCATACAAATGATCTACCTGCTCACTGCGCCCCGGAGGTCGGATTGGTCGATTACTAATGAAGCAAATTCAATGGCATTCTGCACAGATGTCAAAGACGAGAAAACATTATTCATAAATTCACACTTCAAATCAGGTGGGTTTGCAGGTTTTCTTCAAAGCAGAAAAGGAAAACGTGTTAAGCACAGCGGAATCTATTTTGTGCAAAATAAACAAAATAAGTTCGTATTTAAGATGATGTTTCTAGCGAAGAACATATATATACACAATTGTGTATTAAGTGTTGCGCATCTAGTAACAAATTAGTTCAAATATGATCAGAATGATAAACCAAAGACAGCACGAATGAAAAGTTTAATCCCGAGCACATCCTTTCGTGCTTTCTGACGACTCATCAGTAGGAGCCGGTATTACGCCCTTTACCCATTATATATTTGGGTGCAGAATGTGGGAAAATGTGACGGCACAATCTCCTAGACGAATCTGTATAGTGGGTAAAGGGCGTAATACCGGCTCCTACCGATGAGTCGCCAGTAAGCACTAAACAATTGTGCACGAGATTTTACTTTCCATTCATGCTGTCTTTTGTTTATCCTTCTGATCATATTTGAACTAATTTGTTACTAGGTTCGCAACACCTAATACATAATTGCATATTTATTAGATCTCCACAACAAACAGTATCTAACTGTTATATAGTTAATTGAATGATGTCATGA
Organism: Eudiplozoon nipponicum; assembly: GCA_029291075.1. Taxonomy (NCBI): domain Eukaryota; kingdom Metazoa; phylum Platyhelminthes; class Monogenea; order Mazocraeidea; family Diplozoidae; genus Eudiplozoon; species Eudiplozoon nipponicum. The sequence goes on along the minus strand of JAQBSW010002385.1, from coordinate 74,535 downwards.
TTACCGCAAAATGTGATAACTGATATCGATCAAGGCTAGAGTGTATGGATTAACTGGAGTAAAAGGTGTTCAGAAATAGTTATAATTCTCAATTTTGGTGAAGTATAGCATATATTCATATTGGTACCATGCCCCATATTGGCAACAATAGTTTTGGTATCATGTACCTTTTCGATATCATAATGTTGGTGAGGGGTATTGACAACATAGCCATAATGTTGGCGCCATTTACAAATTGGGTATATATATTAAATATTGTGAGTTGTTTTGAAGTCGCATTGTCGAAGACTTTATTTGAAGTTCGAATTTTATTTAAAACTAAACTGGCGAACAGCTTGGTTGTGTGCTTGTGTGTGTTAAAACAGTTATATACTGTTTGTTGCGGAGAGCTAATATATATGCAAGTATGTATTAGGTGTTGCAAACCTAGTAACAAATTAGTTCAGTCGTGACCAGAAGGATAAACGAAAGGCAGCATGAACGGATAGTATAATCTCATGCACATTCGTTTCGTGCTTACTGGCAACTCATCAGTAGGAGCCGGTATTACGCCCTTTGGCCACTATATATTTGGTCAGAGAATGTACCGTCCTATTATTCCACATTCTTCTACCAAATATATAGTGGTTAAAGGGCGTGATACCGGCTCCTACTGATGAGTCGCCAGTAAGCACGGAACGAATGTGCATGAGATTATACTTTCCGTTCATGCTGCCTTTGGTTTATCCTTCTTGTCACAACTAAACTAATTTGTTAGTACGTTCGCAACACCTAATACATCCTTGTGTGTTAAAATGTTTGTCTCCTTCTCTCTGTTTCTTGTTCTATAATTTGTGAATTTAATTAATCTTATCCACTTTCATTCTCAAAAATTGCATAAAAGATATTGAAGTCGAGTTTAATTCTGGCGAAATGAAAATGACCTTTTAGGTACTGAGCTTTTTATATCTGAATTATAATAAATTTTCGCTTCAGTTCATATTACTTATGCATTATATTTTGGCGAATCCTCACGATTTCAAATATTTGATGCCCTACTACACATCCGGTTAAAATAATCACCATGAAATTTAAAAGGTTATATTATGCACATTTGCGCCATTGGCTGCCTACATATATAACCTAGAGTACTTGTCCAACCAAGCCAACCGGATAATCCCCATTCTTGGAACGCAACTAGACTGCAACCAAAAAGAAATGATTTATTTAGTGATAAATTAAAAAATGCAGTTCATGACATATATATGCAAACCGTTCTGATGCACTATTCGTCATGATTCCGGTATCTGTTGATATGTTCATGTTCACACTGGGAAATGACTTCGAATGACATCAGTGTCAATCGATCCGATGGCGGATTAGTAAATCCTGTGACTGCCAAAATAAATGACGTCGATATGAGCATCGCAGGCTGTCCTGGTCACTTTTGGCGAGATGCCCAATAATTACGGAACCAAATTCGAGTAGACAAATGACCATTGCATTTTAGATCCTTCGATAGGTGAATATATTAAGCAACAGATATTTGGCTCAACGAGACTAATATGTACTATACAGAATTCACGACTCCAAAATCGTTCGTTGATTCATTAGAGATGATCAAAAGTTTTATAACGCCAAATATTTTGAGATAAATTGATGGAATCAGGAAAAATGGAATGAAAAATTTTCATGAATTAAATTTGGTTTTAAAGAAATTGATGATTTGAAAATGAGATGTTTCGCTTTCAGTTAGGAATATCACGTATGAATGATCCTCGCTAATCAGTTTGCCGTCGTAGTCTGAAGATGATCATGGAAGCTCGAAACGCGTCCGTGCGTGTAACTTACGGTAGTTTTCCTATATTGCTCGAGTGGTTAAATACAATAGTACCGGTGTATAATTAAAACTCGCAAACATGATTTAACGACTTGTTTTCACCACGCGCGCAATTTATGAATTTTAAAGTTTATTTAATTGAATTTTGCGAGCCAGATATTAGCACCAATCCAAAAGTATATATAAACTTGTCAGTATGATCTGAGCATTGTATAATATATTAGAAGTATATTTTAGAGTGGTTTTGCCCATATTGGGAACTATTATTTAATGTGCAAAACGTTTCCTGCGGACAGTGGATAGAGTCATAGACTTCGACGCTACATGCCCAGATTCGAGCCCTATCCTCAGCAAAATTTCTCGACAGTACACGATAAGTTCCCCATAAAGAAGAAACCGATTAACTAGAAGAATTACCTTTTCAATACTAGAAAATACCTAGTTTTTACTGAGAAATTTATATATTTAATGCATTTGATTTTTACATTAAAATGGTAACTTTGATATAACTAATTGTCAAAGAGTTAAACGAACATTGGCTGCGCGGGTGGTGATAACAATTATTATAATCAAGGTTGCGGTCTTGATATAAACACCTGACCCATTAATTACTTACATATGTCAGTATAAACCAAGAATTGTATAGTGTAGAAAGGCAATTCATCCAGTAGACCGGTTTCGTCCTTATTGGGAACTCATCAAGTACTGGCCAGAATTTGCCGCGGACAGGATACGAACCTGGGCACGTCTGCTTCGGAATCTGGTGCTCTAACCACTGAGCTATCCTGCCGCACACTACACTACACACAATTTTCAGTTATATACTAACTAATGTTACTTGGTTAGTCAATTTTTCCTTTTAGGTGGAGCTCATATGGCATCCATTTAGACCCAAAGTTCCACCTAACCATGCCCAATCTGTCATTACTGAACAGACACCACATTACATGGGGAAGTGGTATTGAAATGAACATTTATATAATTAAACGAACATTGGTTGCGCGGGTGGTGATAACAATTAGTATAATCAAGGTTGCGTTCTTGATATGAACACCTGACCTATTAATTACTACATATGTCAGTATAAACTAAGAATTTTATAGTGTAGAAAAGGAAATTCATCCAGTAGACCGGTTTCGTCCTTATTAGGACCTCTAAGAGTTAGTTTGAAACTATTTATGTCTAACTATTTTAGCCTTAAATGTTCTTTTTTAGTTTTTATGTGTATTTTTGATATAGATATTGTGAAAATACACACCCACATACACACAAAATAGCCTCTAAACATACTGTGAGGCTTGAAATTGTTTTACGCCTATAGAACAGATATGCCCTACACAGTTGAATAATACTTCAACAGTTCATACGAATGATATACTTTAAAATAAGCTTTAAATATAGGTTAAAATAAAAGAGAAAAATTAGCTCCTTACTTTTTAGATCGTGTTTCATGCAAGATACTAATTTACCACGCTGTGAACGGAGCTAGCGATGACAAAATTATCTTTCATAAGATAAAATTACAAAAGTAGACAACATCTTATATTTCATCAAATTCACGGCTTATAAATAAAAGTTATGTTTAAATTAAAAGAAAATTCAACTGGGGAACATAGAAAAGAAAATCCAAGTAAAATAGTTCATTGATTTCATGTATAACAAAGAATACTTTGTTGGATGCTTCAAGTTGTAAGGATTTGTCTGATTATTATTTTCTTATGCCGTAAACGTGTTTCATTGTAAAGATTTGGCTTCGTTTACATGCATGGTATAAAATACAATAGATTAATAGAATCCAATATTATTTACCGCAAAAATGGCTTCAAGTGTGTCTGGTAGTGTCAGGATAATCAGTTTTCTCAGAGCATATATTTAGAGCAGCGCACACTGCTAATTTACCGAAATTCTCAGTTCTACAAAACTGAAAGTCGTAAAAACTTTTATATACATACGAAGCCATTGATATTAAACAACGAACGTACTGCCTAAACATTCAGATTTTCCACCAGCATGATATTGTGACAGGGTGGTTTAGCGATTATTCGCAGACTCCAAAGTAGTCGTGCCCAGGGTCGAGCTCTGCAATTGACAAATTCCGGACAGTATTTGAAGTGTTCCCAATAAGAGCATAATCGGTCTACTTGATGAATTGCCTTTCCTACATTTTTTAACGCTTAGTTGATATTGACAATTGTATATGTACACTGGGATTGGTGTTCATATCAACCTCGCAAACCTTGATTTAAAATGTTATCACCACCCACGCAACCAGTGATCGCTGAATTCTCATATTAACTCTGTATTATTTGATGACGTGGAATTTAGTGTGTTGTTAAAACAAGGAGCATGGATTTGCGAAAGAAGGAATGACGTGTCGCTCGAAATGTCAATCATTATGTATCTAAAAGAATTTCTAGTGAATGCATGATATTTCTTTTGTCGGAAATACTAGAGTATATTAAAACACCTAACACATATTTACGAACTAATAATAAGAGCTACTGTTGTGCAAAGAAGAGGATCTTCCGATAATTCTGACCATTTGAAAAAAACACGTCTCAAGAGCTGAGTTACGACTGACTATGTTGTAAGCTATAATACAAACGAAAGGGGTAAAGAAAGCTCACTGGAATGGAATATGAGAAGCAGGGAAAAGACTTAGAATATGGTCAGTCTTATAATAGAGTTTGCTTCTTAAAGTAGATTAGATGATCTCATTTTAAATGTTTTGCAGCTACGTAGTTAAAATTTGGAGAGAAGCAGAATGAATAGGAAAACGTGATGTCTAAGTATTTGACCGAGTCTTTCCTCTTGATGTCAACAGAACGCGTTGTAGGTGGCTAAGTTAAATTTAAATTGAAACCAAATTTAACTACTAGAGATGATTTTCGATTTAAATTACAATCTATTTAAAAAGTATGCTTTTATTGAAGACATCAGAAGACAAATGAGAGATGCATGAGGATTGGAATGATGGCCACAAATATATCATCAGCATACCTAACCATCTTGAATTGGTTGTCCCCACCTGCATCAGTGATAGTGCTAAATTGAACAGTTTATAGCTAAGGATGTAGAACAGTTACGGAGATAGAAACCAATATTCTTAACAGAACTACCATTATGTAGCGAGACGGGCAAAAAATCAAAAGACTTAGAAAATTTCTACGAGGAAGAATAAATAGTCATATCAATCCCAAATGGAGGATTATCAGTAAATTGAAACACTAACTTAAAAATTTTAGAAAGAGCGGTCTTTCAGGAATTGACTTGGATTGTCGTAAAAAGGTAAACAATCTCTTAATTTCATTTGTATGTATATTTTATTGCAAAGGCGTCTATCAAGGATTGTTTTAAATGAGATCGAAATCCTTAATGATAGAAATCGAGGAAATTTCATTTTGAGGATAGGAGAGTTTGCCAACATCAGTTAATCCGGTGATTAAAATTGTAGTTAATAGAATCATTTTTCAAATTTCGACAATGATTTTGGAATGATTACAACTCAGTGGTACTTTTATTCCAACAAAAATTTCATCTTACTCGTAGTTGTGTTTTGGTTTAATGCCTTTACAGCTTTAATAACCATTGCCGGTGAGGCATAAATCAATCGCAGACTCTCAGTAACTGTTTTGTCAATCACAAATATCCATATGCTAAATGTGGTTTTATAATTTAAACTAAAACTTAATTAATCCTCTGCAAAGCTGTTGACAGTGAAGCTACAGAAATTTACGATTGTTTTACTCATTTAGTTGAAATATTGCCCTTTGATAATGGCTAATTTAGGACAAGAATCTTTTTCCATTTGTATATTTTTTGACGACAGGTGTATTTTGTTTGGCTTTTATCAAATAAGATGATCCACACGCTGAAGATAAAAAAACGCAATATAGTGAAAAATACGTAATCCTAAATTCCGGGACAATTTTATTTGGGCGTTGGATAATGTACATAATTTCTTCGATGTCCAAATATGCTTGATGGCGGTAGTAGAAATTAACCGCGAATAAAGTATATCCTGGACCCTGTGAAGCATTCTTTTATATTGTTTTGCATTGTTATTTCAGTCAAAACAGTAGCACAAAACAGTCAGCTGAAGATATTTCAGTAAATGAACCATCAGAAAGTTTGTAAATTCTCTTTAGAGGCAGGCACAGTTATAGGAATAAGGAAGGGCACTTGAAAATATTCAAAAATGGACGAGTTTCGTAGCACAGAACAGTGATCAGGTCTTTATAGGAAAGACCAAAGTTGAGCTGATTACTTCTTCGTGTAGAAAACACACGAATAGATTCAATAAGCTCTTTGACAAAATTTTCAGCAGAGGACGTTCGTCTCTGGTCTAATTATGTCAGTTAGCATTGGATAATTATATCGATCAGACTAATGTAATGATTAGAATATTTAGACACAAAAGTGGAGAAACCATGCGAATCACATGTGCAATTTATGATTAATTATTTTTTTGGGCAATGTATAACATATACGACGAATTTTAAATCCAATATCCTTAGTTGAAAAGCAAAGAATTCGAGACAAATGGATTTATGACTTTCAGAACCTTCGGCAGAAGTGAGACTTGATAGGCCGCAGTCCATTCTCTACAGAAAATTTAGCTACGTTTCCACAAAAAGAGAATCTCTTGATGACGAATAGGGAGGATAAAATTAACCATTTATTTTCAGGTAGAAGTAAAGTTAATTTGATAAAAGACATTAACACAATCAATTGATCTTTGGTGTGATTTCCTTTTAGTTCATCAAAATTTATAAGAAGAATTCCGACAGGAGTTTAATAGGCTTGGGAATAAAATCGAATAAGATTAGAAACTGAAAGGACTAACTTATTTTCCTATTGATGGAAAGTGTATTCCCCCCATCGTTGATAACTTCAGTCTGAATCATTCCTGGCGGTTTTATCAGCTATAACCTGTAAATGATTCAAACCATGGAACTGAAATTGTATTGGTGGTGATAGAACTTAATACTATGCAAGGGAAGCAACGTTGTGTTAACGTTATCAATAAACGGGCCAGTGTTGGTAAAATTGGCAAGGATTATTAGCGAGCGACTCAGTAGAATCAGGTAAATCCTTAAAGAACTGGGTTTTTCTCCATCGGATGCAACGGGAGTCATTTATCACTGTAGGCGGTGGTTGAATGCCGATAAACTCTGTAATATGGTAAGGTCTGCCGTGACATAAATGCACAGTTATGGTAAACTTGATTGAAATTACGGGCACTTCAAATAAGGAGATTATAAATTAAAATCCCTCAAAATTAGAAGGATTTATCAATACAATATACAAGAGTGGAGCTTCTCAAAGAATACCGCCAATCTTTGATTAATCTCACGTCTGAAGTTCCTTCCAGAAGAGACAAATATTTTGGGGGTACGTAGAAACAATAGGCGATTTGTCAAACGCTTTAACGATGAGACTCGACAGTGGTGCAATATTGCACTTCAAATCTACTTCGTCAAATTAAACACAGAGAGAGCATGATTTCAATGTTTAAAGCCCACCATTGTTTATTTATTTGTACGCAATAAGAGCAATTGCACGACGACACCATTTAAACTAAATAACTATTGAGTTATCGAGGTTTCTTCCCAATGACATTAACATAATTGAGACGATCAATCCTTTCAAAAAAGAGGAGCGGGTGACCAGATAATGATGACTCGGCTACCATGGATGTGCAAAGCAAATTCTCTCGTTATCCACTTAAGGTATATGTGTGTATTATCAAGTAAAACATAGAAATAAAATTTTTATGCAATTATATCTTGTTTAAAACAAGTTTGAGCAGGCAAATACTGGTCAGTACGTGATGAGTTCCCAGTAAGGATGAAACCAGTCTACTGATTGAATTGTCTTCCTATACTACACAATTCTTAGTTTATACTGACAAATTCATGTGCCAAATTCAGTCAGGTGTTTATATCAAAATCACAACCTTGATTAGAGTAATTTTTGTCACCGCCTGCGCAACAAAAGTCGTTTAATTAAATAAAATGATAATCTTTCATTTCGTTATCCAACAAAAGTTTCGCTTGATTTGTAATTGGTTGACCAAACCAACACAAGGAAAACGTAGTTAATATAAAGTTTGCAAGATTCAGGTAAATATCCATCGCATTTTACCCAACAAGTCGCATGGTATAGCACTGAGATTTGTTTTTATCTCAAGCTCACAAACTTTATTTAATGAATGTTTTCACTACCCGTAAAAGCAATGATTGTTTCATGGTACAATGTATTTATAACTGATTTAGACATGGCTTTAATACTCTAATGTTTATTCATGACCAGGAGATTATGCCGATTTCACCAGGATCAAAATGTACAACCTTACGTGCGCATGCGTTTAGTGCCAACTGGTGAGTCATGAGATGAAGCCGGCACTGCGCCCAAAACCCGCTAAATATTTGGTTAAATAAGGTGCCATAAATTACTGTTTCTATTTTGACCAACATTTTACTAGAACAAACTTGCTTTTCCATTTATTATACGAAAAATATTGCCCACACAAGGGCATATACATATTATTTCTGTAATTTTATGATAATATTATGGCGTTACTACTAACCACAATAACGTTGCATATAATAATTAATTAGAATATTAAGATGTCATAACAAGTAGGAGTTTATTTGCATTTGACGTTACTATTGATTTATACGCATGCGTCATAACGATTATATTTTTCTTTTGCCTCGCATTAATTGGCAACTATTATAGGCAATTTAGCGCGTAGTGCTGGATCCCACCGATGGATTGTCGATATTCTCGAAACTCAGATGTAATTGAGTTCATTCCTTGTGTTCATATTGAAATCGGGAAACTAAACTGTCACTAAACATGTTATGTTTGATATATAGGTGTATATGTGTTAGTTTATCTGTAAAATTTACACACAACTGCTGTGCCTTTCAATTTTTTGATGCTATGATTATCACAAAAATGAGATAATTGATGTTTATCTAAGACATTGTATAATACATTACAAAAGTAACAGGTTGTGAGAATGGTTGCGTCATCGTAGTTTTGGTAAACTTTAGACAATCCATTATATATAAGTAATTGCTTCATTAGTTGGCAACATTTCAATGTTAGCATGTGCTGCAAGTTTGAATTTATTCCACGATCATCTGATTCTGAAACAACCGGTGTCTACATAGTGCATGGAATTTTCAGTTTTAGACCATAGCCGCTCGGCTAGATTTAACAATTCTGACCTGCCAACAGAAGAGCTGAAGTTAGTCGTGCAAGAGGCGGTAACAAGAATATTGTCCATATTATTGGGACAAAACAATTCAATATCATCCGAAGTATCAATTTCGGTCATTCTCTGCAATTAGCACTGGCAATTAAATGGGCAGTGATGTAATGAGAGCATGAGTGTCATATGCAAATGGCATGTTTTTGGTGCTAAAAAATGAAGGGAGATTTGAAATATAACATAATTTAAAACTTTAGCCATTCGAGATAAGTAGCAAAATGTTCGATAAATGATTTTATAAAATATCTGTTATCACTATCCGTGTAACGAAGTAATTCGTTATTCAATAATTGGTGCGAATAGGATGAAAGCTGCCTATAACCTTGGATCTAGACTGAAAACTAATTGTGCTGCCAAAATTCCAGTCAAGTAAAATGAAATTAAATAAACACTGGTTGCGTGAGCGGTGACAATAATTACTATAATCAAAGTTGCGATCTCGATATAAACACCTGATCCATTAATTACATACATTTGTCAGTATAAACTAAGAATTGCATGGTGTATAAATGACAATTCATCCAGTAGACCGTTTGCGTCCTGATTGGGAATTCATCCGATACTGGCCAGAATTTGCCGCAGACAAGGATCGAACCTGGAACCGTCTGATTCTGGATGTGGGGCCTTAACCATTAAGCTACCCTGACGCACACTACACATTATTTTCAGTTATATATTGTAGTGTGGGGCAGGGTTGCTCAGTGGTTAGAGTACCATATTTCGAAGCAGGCATACCCAGGTTTGATCCCTGTTCGTTTCAAATTCTAGCCAGTACGTGACAAAAATGACGAATCTGGTCTACTGGATGACAAAATTATGTACTTAATGGGTCCGGTGTTCATATCAAGATCGCAACCTTGATTATAGTAGACGTAAAATGAAAACTGGTCTACCAAAGATTAGTGGCATGTTTCTATTATCCAATATATTACACATACTTTGCGGTTTGCACCATACTAACCAGATTGCTGTGGTGTAATGATGATGACCGCGGAAATTGGTAACGTGTCGCTACCTTTCACTAGGAATCATTTTGCAATATCGTACTCCGGGCCTACATATTTGATACGATTTTGTACAAATTGGGCATATTAGATTATATACAACTTTGTTATCATCCCCTGCGCAGTTAACAACTGCTTGCTTGAAAAGCTCATATTTATTTCGCGAAACGTGGATAGAATTTATCATTACGTCATAAATAGTAAATTTGCAACCGACATTCCAACCAGGTTTGATTGTGACTGAATTAAAACTGTGCTGCCGGCACTCCTTTTCGATACATTGTTTATTGGTCCACTACAGGTTTTCTATACAAAATATATATTGTGGATTGATCTTCGCTATTCATGAATAGAGATTTTGTAATGAAAAATTGCAGTCAAGTACAACATATGAGGGATAGTAAGGAGACGAAATCCTTATATCTGATTTTTCATATCTTGTATATGCCTCGTGATTTGATCATCGTTTGTGTTTGTCATCGTGTTTTTTGATGATCATGGAAGCTCGTAACGCATAAGTACGCATGCCTGACAATATTTTTTCTATGCTGAGTGACTGGATGTTGGAGAAATAATTTATGGTTATCTCAAGATTGCAATCGTTGTTTAACAAGTTGTTACCACCACCCACATATTAAATGATTACTCGTGGCTAAAACTAGAAACATGTTATTTTAATGACTGCATAGATATTGTGTAGCGGAAACTTTCAGTCTAATTCAATTTATAAAAGAATATTAGGGGCAAGTACCGCATTTTTTAAGTTCAATAGAATTAAAATATATTGTGGTCTTATGCTCGCCACTCAATTTGCCGCCTTGCTCTGACAATAACTGTGGAAAGTTTAAATGCACGAATAAGTGCGATTGATCGTAGTTCTGCTATGATTTGCGCCTAGTTAAGTAGTGGCGTTTTTCTGAAGTTTGCAACCTATATGAAAATAATTTATACATCCTTCTCCTTAATCAATCGTTGTTTAACAGCATTATTTACAAACACGCGGCAAATGCTGCAAAGATGTTATGACCGTGATTGCATAGAAACTGTGCAATCGACGGTTCCAGTCAAATTACAAGGTTTAAAGGCCAACGATCTGATTTTGCTTCACTTATGTATTCATGGCTTTTTGATCGTCTTTAGTCGGTTTGTTATCTTGCTCTGACGAAGACCGTGGAAGTTGAGAGCACGTTAGCAGGTGCGACCGACGGTAGTTTCGCCATGTCGTGCGACTTGATGAACAATATTGGAGCGGCTTTCATCTTTTTCTCATAATTTACCTAATAATCGGCTATCACCACCCGCGAAACAATGATTGTTTAGCTTTATAACTTTTGTGCGTGTGGTTTAATCTCCAAAAACACTATACATATTAATTCATAGAAATTTGGCTGTCGACATTTCAATCTTATACCTGTAGGGGAGACAAATATGACTTCGATACACATCTTGTATTTCACATACTTCATATATGCAATGTAGTTTGATCATCGTTTCTTAGTTTTCAGTCGCACTTTAACGAAAAACATGACAATTTTAAACGTGCAATTACGTGCGGCCGATGATAGTTTGTCTCTGTATTTCGATCGGTATATTCATGTAGAATTAACGGTTGTTAAAAGTTTGAAATCTTTATTTCAAGAGTTGTAATCACAACTGGCATGATCAAAGATCGTTTAATTAAATAATTTTTGAAAGTGGCGCGAATTTGCAAGAATATTTGCGCATGAATGCATTGACATTTTTAGGCAGAAATCCTAAATAAGTACAACGTATGCTAACAATTATCAACTTCATTTGAAAGTCACGGAATTTCCATTGCCATGTTTTTTCTCGATCGAAGATTTTGTTCTTATATTTGTCTATGGTACTTATAATTAAAGAATAATTGATTGCGCGGATGGTGGTAACAATTCTTTAAGTCAAGTTTGCGAGCTTGAAGTAAACACCAATCCCAGTGTATTTGACCAGTCGTCGAACAACATAACAAAACTACCGCCAGCCGCAACGCACTGACGCGTTTCGACCTTCCATGATCATCATCAGAGTACGACGGCAAACTGAATATCGAGGATCAAACCGCATTGAATATATATGGAAATCAAATTTAAATATGCGAATCTCACATCTAGCAGTCTCGCATACATTGAACTTGACTGGAAATGTCGGCTGCGCAATTTCTATGCAGTCACGAACATTAACTGTTTGCAGCTTTCGCCACATATACATATATAGGTAATACAATTTAACAATAATTGATTGCGCGGTCAATGTATGCAGTCAGGTTCAATGTATGCGAGACTGCTAGAGGTGAAAGCCGCATAATTAAATTTTATTTCCATATATGGTATTTCTAGTTTGTTGATATGACTTATTCTGTTACAAAATATTTATACCAGACTTCTTTAACGTGAAGTGGCACTGAATATGCAAACCTGAATTTTATGCGAATGTTTGTGTGCATTTGATTATTTCTTCAATTGAATTATTGCCTTCAAGTTGCTCTGTCATGTTAACAAGAAAATTAACGTATTATATCTTGCTTTCATAAATTTATTATTTGAAGTACCAATCATTGCTTTAAAGATGGCATATGTCGAATGAATACTCTTTTTAAACATTTTGTACAAATATTTGTTTATGATAAAATTATATTTCACTCCACCAAGTTTTCCTCAGTTTACATGACTAATGCTCATAAAACATTTCTTACTTAACTTATGTGAATTTTTTACTTATCCCATCAATATATATTGAAGGTAAAATTTGTGGGATGGTATCCCAGTCACATGTTAATCCAAAAATTGAAATACACGAGTAAATGTGAGATATTCGATTAACAATCATGAATTTACATCTTTGAAATTTGCTATTTCCATAATTTACTTGTTCGAAATTTCGAAAGCAGTTTTATGCTCCATACCGTAAATCGTCAATTAAACTCATAATTTTGTTCGAGAAATAATTATCCCTCAATTGTACGTGCCATTTGAAGTACAAAAATTTTGTCCTTGTTAATGTCCTCATCGTATATATGTACGTATATATATATATATATATATATATATATATATATATATATATATATATATATATATATCATTAGGAAGAAAAACACATTAATAACAAAGTGGATAAAGGCCATTTATTTCGTGAATACTAATAATCTCTCTACAATCATTCATTTATATACATTCTGGGTTTTCAATTGATTATGCTAGTGGTAACAAATCTGACTCGCTTTTACTTCTATTTCTTGTTTTGGCTGGTTGGTAAGTGTGTATGCGTTTGTGTTTGTGTGTGTGCCTGTTTGCATGTAAAGGTCATTCTCGCTGTATTGCAAAGTGATGTCTGAGATCTGGTCATTATTGTTTTGATGGCTTGAGAATTAACCATTTGTGCGCATTGTTCGCTGTTACATGTACGAGTGCTATTTTTCCCAGTGTAGTTTTTCGTTTCACCTTGTTGCGCAAATTTTTGTTCTGCACATGGTAACAGCGCCAGTGTGGATTGCAGTGTTGAACGCTCATATTGTTTGGAAACTTCTGTCACCGTATGCGCCTCTGTTATTTCCACTTCAGTTTGTTGCCAATCCGATTGAATGTTTGTTGATTCTAGTCGAGGGCCTGTTTGGTCTTGCCTGGATACTAGTAAATTGTTGTTGAATTTTGTTATTCTTGGCCAGTCGATTAGAATATCATGTTGATGAAACTTTTGAATATTAAGGTCAGGTGCTTGTTGTTTTATATAAAGGGCTTCATAAATAAATAATAATTTTTCTGATTTTGCTTTATGTAGAATTGTGAAATTGGTCGAATTGACTGGGTGCCCCGTTGCCAATATATGATCGGAAATAGCTGATTTTCCTGACGGTGCCAAGCCTTTGTTAATCAATTTCTGTGGCAAATGTTGCTGGATTCTGTTTATCAATTGCTTCTTCGTACGTCCGATATATGTGCTACCGCACATACATGAGAATTTGTAGACTATGAATGATTTGGAGAGAATTGGCAATTGATCTTTGGCATCCAACCTCATGATTCTCTGTGTACTAAATGTCATATTAACTTTAACACTGGGAAAGTTCTCCTTAGTTATTCTATTCAGCCGCCGTGCAATTATTGAGGCTGGTACGTCGCCTCTAAATGGTAAGTTTAGGAAAACCTGCTTGACGGTATCCTCTCTAGTGCGAATCTGCCGTGGTCTGATGTTGACATCAATGAAACGCTCTGGGTAGTTGTTCATTAGCAAAATTTTCCTGAGGTAGCCCAGTTCTTCCTCAATCTTGTGTTCAGAGCAGATCTTCCTGATTCTGTTTGCTAGGTTGTTTACTAAGTTTCTTTTGTGGGATTTTGGCACACTGCTGTTGTAGTGAATGTATTGTCCGGTGAAAGTGGATTTTCTATGTATGGCCAGTGTCAAATCCCCGTTTTCTTCTCGAGTGAGTTTGATGTCAAGGAAGGGAAAACTGTCGTCTTTCTCTACCTCGAGAGTGAATTTGATGTCTGGATCGGCTCCATTTGCTTGTTTGAGGATTTCGGAAGGGTCTGCTGCTTCTGAGATGAACAACAAGATATCATCTACATACCTTTTGTAGAGTGCGCACTGGTCAATTATACATTTTAGGCTCGTTTTTTCAAGGTGATACATGTATACATCTGCCAGGAGGGGTGCAATGCAACTTCCCATAGCTACACCATTGATCTGGCGGTAGTATATCCCTTCAAATGTAAATTGCACGTTTTTCGTACATGCTAATATGAGGTCTTTGATGTCATTGGTGTCTATAGGGAAATCAAAAAACTCATTTTTGATAAGGTCACACAAGATCTCCGTTGTCTTATCCAGTGGTATGTTTGTAAATAAGGATGAGACGTCAAGCGAGACCATTTTATTCTGTAGAATGTTCTTCCCCTTCAGTTCATTTGCTAGTTCGAAGGAGTCCTTGATAGTGTTTGCGTTTATGATGCTTCGTATTGGTTGAAGTATTTTGCAGAGAAACTTAGCTGGTTTATGTTGTGGAGCGTTGGTCATTGACATGATAGGTCGCATCGATGGAGCTCCTGAAGCTGTCACGACTTTATGCGTGTTTGGTTTGCCGTACAATCTTGCGGTGTTTATTCCGACGGGTTTTGCCTTTTGGATGTTATCTATGAGTTTTGTAAAGAAGACAAAAAACGCATAAATCCGCGACAGAAAATGGGGATTTGAGACTGGCCACATATAGAAGATCCACTTTCAACGGATAATACATTCACTACAACAGCAGTGTGTCAAAATCCCACAAAAGAAACTTAGTAAACAACCTAGCAAACAGAATCAGGAAGATCTGCTCTGAACACAAGATTGAGGAAGAACTGGGCTACCTCAGGAAAATTTTGCTAATGAACAACTACCCAGAGCGTTTCATTGATGTCAACATCAGACCACGGCAGATTCGCACTAGAGAGGATACCGTCAAGCAGGTTTTCCTAAACTTACCATTTAGAGGCGACGTACCAGCCTCAATAATTGCACGGCGGCTGAATAGAATAACTAAGGAGAACTTTCCCAGTGTTAAAGTTAATATGACATTTAGTACACAGAGAATCATGAGGTTGGATGCCAAAGATCAATTGCCAATTCTCTCCAAATCATTCATAGTCTACAAATTCTCATGTATGTGCGGTAGCACATATATCGGACGTACGAAGAAGCAATTGATAAGCAGAATCCAGCAACATTTGCCACAGAAATTGATTAACAAAGGCTTGGCACCGTCAGGAAAATCAGCTATTTCCGATCATATATTGGCAACGGGGCACCCAGTCAATTCGACCAATTTCACAATTCTACATAAAGCAAAATCAGAAAAATTATTATTTATTTATGAAGCCCTTTATATAAAACACCAAGCACCTGACCTTAATATTCAAAAGTTTCATCAACATGATATTCTAATCGACTGGCCAAGAATAACAAAATTCAACAACAATTTACTAGTATCCAGGCAAGACCAAACAGGCCCTCGACTAGAATCAACAAACATACAATCGGATTGGCAACAAACTGAAGTGGAAATAACAGAGGCGCATACGGTGACAGAAGTTTCCAAACAATATGAGCGTTCAACTCTTCAATCCACACTGACGGAATCAGATTTGTTACCACTATCATAATCAATTGAATTCTCAGAATGTATACAAATGAATGATTGTAGAGCGATGATTAGTATTCACGAAATAAATGGCCTTTATCCACTTTGTTATTAATGTGTTTTTTCTTCATAATTAGAAATATACTGTGTAATATTAAAAGGCAATGGACATTATGAAGTATATATATATATATATATATATATATATATATATATATATATATATATATATATATATACATATATATTGAACAAAAGTTTTATGGCATGGTTTTATTATGTAAACGTCGTCGTTATAAACTAAATATGGCATTCGGTAGCGAATTTAATTCACCATTTAGACCGGTTTCATCTTTCTTTGGTGCTAATCAAATACTATTATAATCGAAATTACCATGTCTCGAACCGTGGTAAATTTGCTTTGGAGACTTGCACTCATCCACTACGACATTCAGGATGCACTATACATGCAATTTTTAGTTATGAGCTATCTAATCCTATTAGTTAGCTTTTATTACATTGGAAATTATATGACATACCTTTTAATCTAATGTTCCAATTTGCCACCTCTAATATGTAAATATAGAACAGACACCATGCCATTTTGAGAAGTAAAATATAATCGAAAACTTTAAGCTGGATTTCGATTATATTTGTATTG
Organism: Eudiplozoon nipponicum; assembly: GCA_029291075.1. Lineage (NCBI taxonomy): Eukaryota > Metazoa > Platyhelminthes > Monogenea > Mazocraeidea > Diplozoidae > Eudiplozoon > Eudiplozoon nipponicum. The sequence goes on along the minus strand of JAQBSW010002385.1, from coordinate 57,633 downwards.
GTCAGTAAAAACAAAGCACACCTAATGAAGTGAAAGCTATTCACCCAACAGTTTCTCCTTTATTGGGAACTCATCTATTACAGCCAAGCGTTTTCTGCGCTTGGTGCTAGAACTGGAGTATGTTTGCTTCTGAATCTGGATTTCTATCAATTGCGCCTTCCCTGCCACATACTACATGAAATTTTTAATAATATAAAAGCTTAAGTTTTCAGATGGCCTTTCCTAAAAATGTAGCATATTTGATATTGCTTTCGAAATACATTTCGAACTGACCACCAAGGATTTATCGTTATAGAATAGATATCGTGCCAAGTTTGTAGTTGGAATTGCATTAATATTTCTTGGCACGATTTTATGGTGTATACTTTAGCAATATAAATTAAAAATTGGTTACTCTAGCATATGAAATTAAATAGGTAGACTGGTTTCGTACACCTTAGGAACTAAATGGCTATTTGAAACTTCAGATTGGAAGAGATCCGACAATGATTGCATCTTAAGGAAAGGCTACACAAACCGTGTTAGTATATAACTAAAAATTACGTGAAGTATGCAGCCAGGTAGCACAATTGATCAAGTCCCATACTGAGAAGCAAATGTGCTCCGGTTCGAGCCCGAATTTGGCAAATTTTGAACAGTGCTTGAGAAGTTCAAATTAAAGGTGAAATCGGTCTTCCTGATTAATTCAAGTATGTATTAGGTCTTGCGAACCTAGTAACAAATTAGTTCAGTTGTGACCAGAAGGATATACCAAAGGCAGCATGAACGGAAAGTATAATCTCATGCACATTCGTTTCGTGCTTACTGGCGACTCATCAGTAGGAGCCGGTATTACGCCCTTTAACCACTATATATTTGGTAGAAGAATGTGGAATAATATATATATATATATATAATATATATATGTATAATTAGACATATACTGTGTAATATTAAAAGGCATGGACATTATAAGAATATATATAATATATATATATATATATATATATATATATATAATGGTTAAGAAACGAAACATAAGTAAATCGCCATTCGGAACAAATTCGAAAAATGTCAAGCACAAATTTAAGTTTTTAAAGCATTATAAATAAATAACTGATTGTCTAAACTCATTTGCTAATTGTGACTATTGTGACTAATTGACTATTGTGAAAATTCTGCGATTCCATTGAAGAAATCGGCCAGAACTAAGCAAACTGCTGAAACCATTACGATTTCGCAGCTACTTTCGTGGAAAGAGATAACCTCTCTGATTTGATAACCCCACAGTCTGGTGTAATCATGAAAATGATTAATAAATGCCTCTTTTGTGATGAAACATTTGTCGCATGATTCACTATTCTGCCATGTACCATATCTAAACACGATCAAAGCAGAAGCTGCAGTATTATTGCCCCATTTAAAAGTAGATTTTGAGTCACTAAACGTTTAAGGATAGGCATTCAGTAACCTGCATCATAGCACCAACTAGCAAGAATAAAACAGAAGAAGAGAAAGTAATTAAAGTTTCATGAGATTTTTCCGTTTACTAGAACCCAGTTTGTTTATTCTGCTCTGAAGATGGTGAACTTTACCTCTATAAAAGTAATGCGCATAATTGTGTGCCATATAATTTTTTTTTAAATTTAAACTAAATGTATGGTACAAAATTGTGAACTTATCGTTTTCACAGGCAGTGATAAAAATTCTTTCAATCAACTTCTAAAATTCGAGATAATCACCAATCTTATTGCATTTCAAAAATTGCAAAACTTACCAAATTTAACGTCAGTTAAACGTACTTATTCGATTTTTGATTGTGCAATCGGTAATAAAAACTCTGTTTAAATCAAGTTTGCGAGCTTTATATAAACACCAATCCCATTATAAACACATTTTTCAGTATATATTAAGCATAGTGTAATGTAGAAAAGTCAGATCAACCAGTAAACTGGCTTCGTTCTAATTTGGAATTTTGCAAGTACTATTCAGAATATGCTACGTAAAGGACTCGAACCTGAGCACGTCTACTTCGGAGTCTGTGACTTTAACCAAAGAGCCACTCATCCGCACGCTGCATAAAATTTTGAGTCATATACTAATTCATGTTCTTGTTTAACCTTTCAATAAAGTGGAATCTATATGACATCAATTTAGACCTAAAGTTCAAACTAACCGCTGCAAATCTGGCGCTATTTAACAGAAACAACACTTCTTCAGGAAGTGGCATTGAATTTAACATTTGCCTAATTAAATAGTTACTTCTTGCGCGGGCGGTGATAGCATCCAATGCTATATTTACGAAGTCAGCTTGAAGTTATTAATTTTGTTATAACATTTGATTTAAAGCAATACTCCTGGTTCGAATTTATGCAAACCATAACTTTCCTTCCATTTTGCCAATATAAAACATTCAGTGTTACTAAACATTTGACTTTGCAATGTGATATAAATGTGCAAATGAATAATGGAGAACGAATAATGCACAGACCCCAGCAAACATAAATAAATAACTTAAATCGATTGGCTTCAAAATAATAAAAATATCTACAAATAGAATGACCAGAGTTGTCGGCTAGTTGCGTTTCACTTGTTGTCACAATTTTTTTATGATTTCAATATTGTGCCACTTATACTACAAAATCGTGTGTTATTTATATATAACAGTCTTAGGTTGTTGTATAGAACTGCAGACCTAGTCTGAATAATTAGAAGGTTGCATTTTATCTCACACTTGATCGTGCAAGAGCTAGAGATAAAAACTTCTGCCAACAGGCCGAGTGGTAATGGTGACACCGCTTGCAAAACAGTGCCATAACATATCATGGAGGGGATGTCCCATATGATTAGCTATACTTTAGACACGGTGTCAGCGAAAGATGACACGTTTGGCACCAAAGAAGTGCGATTCGAAATGCCAAAGAATTTGGATTTACTCATCGCGAAAGTAAACTGTATAAATGCTAATTGAGCCAAAAATGCTGCCTAGTAACCGTCGAAGAAAGGATGTTATGCTTTCAACCCTAAGTACCTTCCTACAACCGTAGGCAATAAATAATTATGCACTGAAATGTTTTTATACAATACATTATTCAATTTTCTTGTGTGAATTGTTCATTTCGAAATTAAACAATAGTGATCGATTGTGAACTTCATCAAAATACTATGTGATATATAAATTTTAGGAAAATTATTCATAATGTTATTTTTGGCGTCGAAACAAATTTTTAAATCCCCATCTATGTACTCGACAAGCGTGAGTCACATTTATTTCATGCGTTTTCCCTTGCTTGAAAGGCTAATCGCATACCGTTTAACAAAGAAGGTAATAAGAATAAGGTGGTTATTTTAAAGACGTTTTTTTACAAAGGGTTTTATCCTATTGACGCATGCGTACACAATTCATTGTTGATTCATCAAAAAAGAACAAAACACACCACGACACAACAACAGCGGTAATTAAGATGTGCTTTTAACTAACAATTCAACTCACACTTAGACAAAACACAATAAAGTAACAGTCCAAACAACAAAACTTACTTCAGAACGTTAGTTTTAACAAAAACGAATTTAGATATCCACGGGCGAAAATAAATGAATAAAATCCTTACACACATACGACTTTTTTTTTATATATATATATATATATATATATATATATATATATATTCGTGTTTATGCATTGAAGATTGCTGGATGGATTTATTTTATATAATTGGTGTCAGTATAATTTTAGCATTTCACAAAGTAGCGACTAAAATTTTTAATGTCAAACGCTTTCGCCTTTACGGGCAAATGATCAAGTACTTGCCAGATTTTGCCACTACCGAGACTAGGACTCGTGCACATTTGCTTGAGAGCTTTGCGCTCATCCACTGTACTGTCCCTTCCGCAGTAGTGCAAAGGCTGCAAGAGTTCCAGACTTCCAAGCAAATGTGTCCAAGCCGCTGGTATATTGTACGATTTGTGCGTCATATCATAAGTTCGAGGATGGCAACTTAAAAATAATGGAGACCTACCTGTAGGTAATTCTGACCAAACAAAAGTAGTTATAACTGTAAAGGAAGGTGATCAAGTTGATGAAGGTATTTACAATTTTAAGTTATGCTAATTTTGTCCTAAATTATATATACATATTAAATTTCTGCCAGTTTGCTTTAATTATATACACCAATATATAAGCATATATATATATATATATATATATATATATATATATATATATATAATCTCCAATTAGTTATATTTTCGCCCGTAGCGAAGTAAATTTTTCTTTGTTTAATTTGATTTTTTACAATTAGGCTTAGTAATTATAATGCTACTTCAGGTTTATTTTAGCTATGTATGGTTTGAATTTTTAGTTAAACACATATTTTCAAAATTTTATTTGTGTGCTTATGGTGTGTTTCCAAAACGTTCTAATGAATAGCCAATTATCTGGTTAGGCACACGTCCGTAGGATGATACCCTTTGGTAAGACTGACATTGAAATATGCACCTGTTTCCAATTTTTACATTGTTTAAACTTGTAAAACGTCTTTCAAACCTCAGGCAAATGATGCTGTGCATGTGGCTCATACATGCTGAGTTCCTAGACTGGGAGTTTTTATAAGTTTGACGCCAAAATTAGCAAAATGATTAATTTTCATAAAACATAACATAATAAATCATTTATTATTTTAATTACAAAACCGATCTCGTTTCTTTTATTTATAAACGAACACCTCGTATAATTAGGTTTAAATCTATACCACAGCAACTATCTTCTGATTGGTCAGTCAATAAAGATTGGATCGTGCCTCATTTCGACTGGTTATTACGAATGATGTTGAATCCTTCAGAGGGAGGGAACAAATCAGCACCCGGCCACCACGAAGACGAACTTGATGCATACTTGGAAGTCAGGATCAATCGGTTCCTCAAGAAATTGATAGTGCAAATCTGCTACCCACGAAAGAAAACCATGGATACTCTAAAAGGTTCCATATGGGTTCGAATGGGGGAACAACTAACTAAAATAGAACAATGGAAAATCTTCTTCCAACGTCATTTTCAGACAATCAGCTAATTGGAGGCTTAAAAAAGAAGGGACAAGTGAGAACCCATCAATTGAGGCGAAAAATTACATCACCTGAAAATGATGAAAATTCAAGATTTTACCGACCTAAGCGTGCTATCAATTGTCCCGCACAAGAAAAATGCGGTCAAATCCACAACAAGAAGGATAGCACTGCGCAACGAAATTCATCTTTTAAAATGTATTTAAACTAAAATAGAAGTTGATATAATTCTTAAAATTGCGCGCAGTATTCAGCACTAGATGCGCAGTTGATAGACTCCCAGATTACGAAGCAAATGTGTCGCAGTTCAAGATCCGTCCACTGCAAGTTCTGTGCTGTAATGGAAGTGCTTTCAACAATTTTAAAGAACTGGTCTGCTGGATGAACTGTCTATGCTATTTGATGAAAATTTTAGTTCATACCGAAAAAGATGGATAATCGAAATCCTGCCATTAGAATTCAAAGTAATTAAACTTTAACAACTGTCATTGTGGCCGTTGTTTAATGACAGATCGATAGAGATTATCTAGAATTTCATGTCCTAATAGACTCAAATAGGTTCAACATGAAGGAAAGTATAATCGGAAGGATATATTGGTATGTGAATTTAAATCTAGAGTCTCTCTCGTGGCAATAAGGACGAAACCCTTCTACTGAATGAATTTCTTCTGCAACTTGATGTAATATTTCGTTTATATTGGCACCATAATTATAATGAATCTTGCCTTTCAATTTATATATAAAGAGATGTTCATTTGTAGATACTTGAGAAGAAAATGAAAAAGTAATGTTTATTATACAGTGAAAATCCTGCCATCAGACTTCATTACTATATATATGTATATATCTATATTCATTATGTATCTTATGAATTTTATGTGAATATCAATTTGGAGAGGACACACATGAATTTAAAATTTTCTCATCAATAGTGTTTGATAAACTGTATTTTAATTATACATAAATGTTTCGCCTGAACTCGTTAACAACAAATAATTACAAGTAATTTTCATTAAGAAATATGCCTTTTATATATATATATATATATATATATATATATATATATATATATATATATAACTCATCATTTCTAGTGCAATTATTTGAATTAAGCTTGCAAGCTTGATATGGAGCAAATCCCAATATGTATTATATTTTCGGTATAAACCAAGTAATGCATAATTTAGTAAAAGTAATTTATCTCGAAGACATGCTTCTTTCTTATTGGAAGCTTTCCAAGTACTGTCCAGTATTTTGCCACTCTAGGGCTTGAACTGGGTCACATTTCCTTTGGAGTCTCTCCTCTGCGTCTCATTTCCACAGATTACGCCCTATTTTTAATTATATACCGACTTATGTTTTTGTGATCCATTCTTTCAGATTAAACCATTATGAAATTTCTTTCAACTTAATATTCCAACTAACCAAACAAAATCTGTCATTATGAAACATAAACCAAGTTCCCAGAGAATTAATATTTAATTAAAGATTTTTGACGGGTTTTATTTTTTATAGTATATAGCAGTATAAACGGAGCAATTATTAAGGTCACAAAGAAAATTCATCACGTAAACTGATGTCGTTCCTATTGGGATCTTGTTGAGTATTTGCCTTAATTTTCCGCGTACGATGTTCGAACCGGGGTACGTTTGCATCGAAGTTTCGCACAGATTCACTGCACCACCCGTGCCGTTCACTAAACGCAATTTTCAATTATATACCAATTTTTGTTTTTGGTAACCTTGACTTTATTATTATTATTATAATCAAGGTTGCGGTCTTGATATAAACACCTGACCCATTAATTACTTACATATGTCAGTATAAACTAAGAATTGTATAGTGTAGAAAAGGCAATTCATCCAGTAGACCAGTAGTACATGATGAGTTCTCAATAAGGACGAAACCGGCCTACTGGATGAATTGCCTTTTCTACACTATACAATTCTTAGTTTATACTGACATATGTAAGTAATTAATGGGTCAGGTGTTTATATCAAGACCGTAACCTTGATTATAATAATTGTTATCACCACCCGCGCAACCAATGTTCGTTTAACCTTGACTTTAGTTTTAGTCTATTTGGCATCCCTTTCGAACTAAAGTTCTAACAAACCACACATGATTTTTCAGAATAGAACAAAGATTATGCCACCTTGAGAAGAGATAATGAATTGATGTATTACGACATAATTTTTATCATATATATGTTGTCAATAAAAGGTAGCAAAGCTAGTTTATTGGGCAGACCGGTTTCGTTCTTATTGGTAACTCTTTAATTATTGTCCAGAATTTCGCTATGGACTGGGCTCGAATCGGTCATATTGTTTCAGAATCTGTGACCCTATCCACTGCGCCAACCTGCCGCACACTAAACATAATTTTATTTGTAGACTAACTTATGCTTTGGCTAGTGTTTTGTTCCAGTGGAGCCTATGTGAAATCTCTTTAGACTTAAATTTATAACTAACCATCCTCATTCTGTCATTATAGGACAAATACATAGTTACCTTGGAAAGTGGAATGTTTTTCTTCAATATAATGAGCATTGCATATAATAACAAAATAACTTTATCCGGAAAACCGATTTCGTTCTTACTGAACACTCTTGGAGTTCTGTCAAAAATTTTGCCGCGGACGGGCTACAACCGTAGCCCATTTACTCTGGTGTGTGTGTGTGTGTTACTCTATCCTCTGCGCCTCTCTGACACACATTAGAAGCAATTTGTCGTTATATATTGACTTATGCTTTTGGTTAGCCTTTCCTTCAAATGGAGTCTGTGGCATCTATTCTAAAATATAATTCCACTTAGCAACTCTAAATCTATCATTATAGAACAAACACCATGCCTCCTGTGAAAGTGATGTTCTATTAAAGATTTATATTATATAAATGTTGTCATTATAAACTAAAAATTATAGAAGTTAGCAAAGGCAGTTCATCAAGTAAGACCGGTTTCGTGCTTATTGGTAACTGGTCAGATACTTGACAGAATTTGCCATGACTGCGAATTGAACCGAGACACATTCACTTCAAAGCCTCTCACTCGCGTAGTACGCCGATGTGGACAGACAATTTGCTCTCGTAGTTCCGTAATACGTTGAACTATTAAACATTAATTGATTGCGCGGGTGGTGGTAACCATTCTTTAAATCAAGTTTGCAAGCTTGAAGTAAACACCAATCACATTTTATTTAACCAGTCGTCGAAAAACTTCGCAAAACTACCGCTAGTCGCACGCACTGACGCTTTTCGACCTTCCATGATAATCATCAGAGTACGACGGCAAACATATTAGCGTAGATCGATCTGCATTGCATATATATGACAAGCAAAATTAGATATGCGGGTCTCGCATCTAATAATCAACCATATATTGTACTATCCTGATTTATAATTGCAAGACGTGTAAGTCTCATTGATGGATTAGTTTCCACTTGTCCCGTCACTCTGCCGTTATCAATACGACGTTTACTATCTATTGAAAATGTTGAAAGTCTAATAATGACTTAATGACACAATAAGTTTTGGTACTAATTTTCTAGTACCACATCATACTTGTAATAACACTCAATTTACTCTCAGAAACACAACTTTTGTGTCCATTCATCTTCTAGTGGAAATGAACATTGTCCTCTTTGTTCACTCGAAGTTCTCTAATAGAACGGCTTTCATTGCGCCGCGTTAAGCTTACACATATTTGGCCGCAATGGCGGAATTGTCGGTTGGAGTTGCACCGAATTTCTGGTTTCCAATAAAAAAGCAAGGTAGTCTTGTTTATTTTTGTCAATTTTATAATTTATTTCAAAGAAAATTGTTGTTTTCACTAAATCTCGATTGTTTACTTGATGGCATATTCTAAATAGCGCAGAATGTCAACGATTTTGTTCTTTGCATTACGTAGACAGTTGTGCTCTTTTTTCGTTTTTAGTTTAGAGGGATAATTAGTTAATAGTCGCACTGAATCTAAAAGCCTTCTTTCCGAAGAATCTATTTTCTCGAACAAATTTATGGATATACAAGCTATGGATCTTAGTTGGTCTGTAGATTCTTCAATTCTTCGTTGTTTTTACTATAAATTGATTTCATAAGCAGACCCTGCGGAATAGTTCAATAGCATTAATAAATTTCGCATTAAAAATTAAGTATTGAAATTAATTTTGTTAGATAGTTTCTAAATGGATATAGCTAGAGCCCATCTGCTGAAGCCCGAATACTTACTGTACCTCAGTAATTGTAAATATTTTTATGCGAAATTTCGCTGCATGTAAGAGAAATTCCTTGTGATTGAAAGTATAGTAGGGCGAAGAATTACAAGCAGAGCAAACGTAAACATTGCTCATTTTTACGTCGTCCCATTTTCAGCAGAAGCCTAGGATCGATATCTTCATTCCACTTCAAAACACAGTCTAGAAACTTAGGTTTCTGCGCAATGAAAAATAAATTGCTTCGAGCCATGTCCGCGGCAAATTTTGGCCAGTACCCGACGAGTTTCCAATAAGGACAAAACCGGTCTACTGAAAACACTATATATTTCTTAGTTTATACTGGCAAAGTAAGTAATTAATTGGTCACGTGTTTCTATCAAGGTCGCAACCTTGATTATAGTAATTGTTATCACCGCTCGCGCAACCAATGTTCGTTTAATAATATAATTTGTCATTTCAATACCAATTCCCCATGTTGTGTGGTGTCTGTTCAATAATGACAGATTGTGGATGGTTAGTTGGAACTTTCGGTCTAAATGAATGCCATATGAGCTCCACCTAAAAGAAAAAAGACTTACCGAGTTACATTATCCAGTATTTAACTTTTTATTGTTTATTTAATTCAGTAGACTGGTTATGTTCCCATTGGGAACTCTTAACTACTGTTCGTAATATTGCCTTTTTATATATTATAAATGAAATAAGCTATTAAAAATTAACCAGACAAAATCTTATAGAAGAGGCGTTCATATTTTAGACATGGTGTAGCTACCAAAAATTAGTCCATCAATAGCGTTTGTAAAGGGTATTTATTGCACTATGCATGGTGTAGCCACTGAAATGTAACCAATTAAAAGCTTATAGAGATGTTTATGCATTAAGCATGGTGTAGGTAGTGAAAATTATATCATTAAAAGTTTACATAGCGGATATTTATGCATTGGAAATGCAGGAAATATTTTTAAAAATATCAAACACAAATCGTATGGAAGAAGTGCTTATGCACTAGGCGGATTGTAGCTACCAAAAATTAACAAATTTTACGGTTTTAGAAAATATTTGTGTTTTAGGCATAGTTTAGCTACTAAAATTTGGTTCATTTATGAAAAAAATGACACTTAGTTTCCAAATTTGTAAAACCTTTAATCCCAGACCTGCACTAAAAAACATTTTATAACGTGGCACTTTTGCTCAGTCTTATAAGTTGATTTCCAAAAAAATAATACACCAATTAATTTTTATCTAAACAGTGTTATCACGCAAAAGTATATGTGTACAAAATGTGAAAATAGAAGAAATGTAACTAAAAATAATTTCGCCTTGTTCTAGGAAAGCGTCGTAATAATGCCAGTGAGTGTTAAAGTCTTTGTTTGAACAACTCGGAACGTCTCTTTATAGCAGTAGCCCCAAATAGAGAAGCATAATCCAAAACAACGCCTTTATTAAAATAGAAAAGCGTTGGGTTATCCCTTCGCACCTTCTGCGCGACAAACTATTTAGTTATAAAGGTACGCGCAACACCATTCTTTTATTGTCCACAAAAATTTTGACATGTGCTATGACAATCGCGATTTCAACCTAATGCAACATCTGCCTGATTGAGATCGACCACAAATACAGTCCAAATTGTAAAAAACTTTGGATGCAGATTGAAGTGAGATTTTGTCTTTCAATCTAGGTTAGTTCATTGGTATTACCGTGGGACATTTTCAGCCTCAATGCCAATTGAATAGTCATTTTTCTGCTATCTGTACATTAATGTATAATAAAATAAGATCACCAAAGCCAGTGTGACTAGAATCTGTAATTTCGTCGACGTATTCCATGTGCGATTGCTGGCTAAATCTCAACAGGAGTCAGCATTGCGCCACGAACCAACCGTATAATAGTTTATGTGATTTGAGACAAACTGTCGTGAAAATGTCCTAGCAATTGCGTATTACGACGGCATACGTGGCAATAGAATATAATAGGAGGGCAGATAGATTTCCCACAGATGAGACGTCAATAAAAAATTGAATCGCATATTAATTGTAGAAAACACTATGGCTCATGCTGAAGCTCACATATCTTCTTAGTCAAATATAAGCTAATTTACACTAAATGCTTAAATTTCTGGTCACAACGAACTAATTTGTTACTAGGTTCGCAACACCTAATACATACTTGCATATATATTAGCTCTCCGCAACAAACTGTATTTAACAGTTATATATAAGTCCATATTACCCTTTCCATGTGCAAAAATAAAAAGAAATTTTATCAGATACCAAAACCGCTTCTTTCTGATTTTCTTATCAAGTATTTACAAATGTTTATCTCTATATATACATTGAAAGTCAAAACAAAATAGAAAATGTAAACATCAGGAGTGTGAAATAAGGGAACAACCAATAATTGCTTGCGTCTGCAATATTTTTATCTATGAATTTATGTGGCTGACTTCCTTTTGTTATTGCATTTAGTAATTATTAAAATTCTACGTCTGGAGAACATACGTGTGAGGCTTCAACAATGTTTTGGCAATTGCAGACGTGTATTCACCAATGGATTTGAAACAGGCGTTTTAGTATATATATATATATATATATATATATATATATATATATATATATATATATATATATATATATATATATATATATATATATTGATTCAATTAATTGTCTGGGATAGCCATTAGACATTAAATCGTTAATTGCTTTATTATATTCATTTTCTTTATTCAAGATTCTAAAGAAAATGAATATAATAAAGCATATATATATATATATATATATATATATATAGATATATATATATATATATGCGGTCAAAGTAAACTTAAAATTTTATAAGGTAGCTAATGATATTCGTAAAGCAGACTGGTTGCGACCGTGTTGGATACACTTCAAGCCGTTCATATCCTAGTAAAATTTATAAAACAGGAAATACAGTACGAATTATTGTAAATGTTTAGCCTTAAGCAATCTATAACAACTTCAACATCCTTTCTTATAGAGTAAGAAAATGCTAGGTGATGCTTGCCGCACACAATAATGAATACGTATAAATTTTTCTTAATCTGACTTACTATAAGATGTTGTTTCGACGTATATTAATTTTCAGGATTAATATGACTTTTATAGTCTTCATAATTTCCTTAATGACAATCCGCACATACCGGAAGGAAGCAATATATACATAGTTCATTTGATGACATTAGTTAACGTATATGTGTCATCACCCTTGATAAGTTTATGAAATGAATGTGTTAATCGGATTAGAGGTGTTTCCATGGGACGAATGCTAATTTTTCCTGTAGTTAATAAATGTTTGCACAATATTTAGCAAACCCTATTAGTAAGACATCCATTGGGCCATTACATTTTGTTCGATATTTCGAAGACATATTTATTCGATAATCTAGCTAATCTAAAATGAAATGTCACAATTCTTGGACGTTTAGATAGATTTAAACGGCGAAAATTTTGTAAGCACTAATATCGAAAGGAAATATACTCATGAACGCCACTGGATTTCAATTTCAATCAAATATATCGATAAAATTACACGGACCTAAAGGATTTGCAATTCTAAATAGAAAGTTGATGAATTCCATCATGTAAAATAAATATTTTACATGATTGATTTCCAATTGGAACTAGCGTAATCTGAAGTGGATGTAGTTATAAGGAAATTTTAATTTTAACATTAAAAGGTAAAATAAAATCAAACCAAATTTGATGGGAAGCTAATGGTTATGCAAGATTCTAAATTTGGAGCTGGATTAAAAACTTTAGCTGCGAAATATAACTTAATTTCTATTTTAAAACAAACATGTATATTAGGCAGCTTGCTTTTATATATAATGAGAGAGATCGCGCTACTGGGTAAATCTTACGTTTATGAAATTACATTTATGTAATTAAGCGAATTTTACACAATGTTTAGTTTATACTAATAAAGGTATGTACATAATGGGTCAGATTTTCATATCAAGATCGCGACCTCGATGTTAGTAATATGAAATTCCATGTCTGGATTGTAATCATGTGTATGACCAAGAAAATATTATACCGATTAAAGTTAGAATCGAAAAGCATACAACTGCATCAAAGTATGACCTAATCAATAAATCAGATCTAGCAAGCGATTCATTATAGATCTTTAGTTTTATTTAATCTTTGCTTCCCGCTTATTGGTATTTAATTTCATCTTATGAATATGTTTATTTCCAAGATATTTAAGTTAATGTAAGTTTTGTTCACCGATTGATGATTATTTCATTTTTGTATAATCTGTGAAGTTTATTGTCCTGTGAGCTCATTTTATTTATTTCTTTGTAACCTACCTAAAAAATTAGCAATAAAAATGTGTATTCTCATTAACTCGTAAAGTATTCTTTAATTATGGTAGACCTATCCTCTTTACTATCAATGTTTACCAGTGATATTATGTGTATACACATGTTGATACAATTATACAAATACAGCCTAGTAAAGAAGGCAGCATAGTTTTATATTTTATGGATAAAAATATGATTAAAAATATCTTGAAAAATAATTTTCACGTAGAAACTGTGCTACTTTTTAATGGTGATTTTGGTGTACTGTGGCAGTAAATAGCTGAGCTAAGTTCACCATAATAACCCCTAAATATCCTCAAAAATGGTATTAGGCTGTTGTAAACAGATAATTTCAAGGTGAAAGAAATTTTTAATCGATTCATCAGTTTCCAGTGCAAGAATCGTTCGCGAAATACATCACACTGTTTTCCGCATCTGTGATTTTAACCAGGATGCATTTTGTCCAGAGTTTCGTACCTCGCAATCTACTCCACCGTTATTACACGTCGCATTCATTATTTAGTTGTATATAAACTTAAATTGTTCAGGAAATTTCAATAAAAGAAGGACCCTATTCTGCATCGCTTTTGACAAAAATTCGTAATTAGCCATTCTCGAACTTTCATTCTAAAAGGAGAACCATGCCAGTTTGAGAATAGATATTAAATCAAAGGTTGGCATGTTTCCTCTTAATGAAATGTTTTGTATGAAATTGTTTCTGTAACGCAAATTTGGTATAGTCTGATGATAGATCCCAATAATTTATCGGGATATTTTTTACACTATAATCTCTTTCGTAAAGGCAGCTTAGTTCTTTATCGATCTTCTGTTCAGAGCAGATTTTCCTCACGCGGTATGCTAGGTTGTTTATAAGGTGTCGTCTAAGTTAGATCACCATTTTATTTTCCATCGAGTTAAACTTCCAAAAATGGAATTGTGTTGTATTTCTCAATCTTAATTATAATTGTAGTTCAGTAATCGGCCTCATTGGTTTGTTACAGAGTAAAAATTAATTATAAGTTTAGCTGTACTCTAATCATACACAGAATCACGAAACAAGATACCAAAGGTCAATTTCCAACTCCAATCAATTTATTCGTAATTTTCAGATTCAAAACTATTTGTGATAGCACATTTGTTGGACGTGCATAATAACAATTGATCAACATTTTCCCAAAACTTTTTACGCAGAATTTGACTCAGGTAGGCCTAGTCCCGTGAGAATAATAATAAATTTTTGAGAATATACTTTAAATAGGGCACGGACAGTTGATCAAATTTCTCAGTTCGTCATTGATGAATGTCGGGAAAACTGTTAAATATCCATAGAAGTGATAACATTAATTACGGAATTAAAACAAATCAAGTCCTTTCAGTTATGTCTGCAGATTTATACTCAGTTGGTAATTATTTGGACCAACTATTGTTGGGCTTAATACTAGTGCTTGATGTGTATGATGCTTGAAGTGAGCCATAAAAGGTTTACGATTATTTCCCTGTCGTACAAAAGCTCAAAGTCTGGTGGAGTTGTTAGTAATATTTCTCTTATTTCTCAATTTAATCGGTAATCCATCTAATTAGCCGTGGTACCACAATTTTCAGGAAATGCATATATATATATATATATATATATATATATGATAATGTCCATGCCGTTTTAATTAAACACAGTATTCTTATTATTGGAAAACAACTTACATAAATAACAAAGTGGATAAAGGCCATTTATTTCATTGAATACTAAACATCTCTTATACAATCATACATATTTATACCTTTTGGGTTTTCAATTGATTATGCTATTGGTAACAAATCTGACTCAATATTACTGTTGTTTCTTGTTTTGACTAGTTGGGTGAGTGTGTATGCGTTTGTGTTTGTGTTGTGTATGCGTGTTTTTGTATGTAAGTTCTCGCAGTATTGCGAAGTGATGTCTGAGATCTTGTCATTATTGTTTTGGTATCTTGAGAGTTAGCCATTTGTGCACATTGTTCCCTGTTACATGTACAGTGCTATTTTTCCCAGTATAGTTGATCGTTTCACCCCGCTGCGCAAGATTGCTATTTTCGCTTGGTAACAACGCTAATGTTGATTGCAGTATTAAACGCTCACATTGTTTGGAGACTTCTGTCATCGTATGCGCCTCTGTTATTTCCACTTCACATTGTTGCCAATCCGATTGTACGTTTGTTGATTCTAGTAGAGGGCCTAATGGTTCTTCGCTGGATACTAGTAGATTGTTGTTGAATTTTGTTATTCTTGGCCAGTCGATAAGGATATCATGTTGATGAAACTTTTGAATGTTAAGGTCAGGTGCTTGTTGTTTTTATGTAAAGTGCTTCGTAGATAAATAATAATTTTTCGGATTTTTGCTTTATGTAAAATTGTGAAATTGGTCGAATTGACAGGGTGCCCCGTTGCCAATATATGATCGGAAATAGCTGATTTTCCTGACGGTGGCAAGCCTTTGTTAATAAATTTCTGTGGCAAATGTTGCTGGATTCTGCTTATCAATTGCTTCTTCGTACGTCCGATATATGTGCTACCGCACATACATGAGAATTCGTAGACTATGAATGATTTGGAGAGAATTGGCAATTGATCTTTGGCATCCAACCTCATGATTCTCTGTGTACTGAATGTCATATTAACTTTAACACTGGGAAAGTTGTCCTTAGTTATTCTATTCAGCCGCTGTGCAATTATTGAGGCTGGTATGTCGCCTCTAAATGGTAAGTTCAGGAAAACCTGCTTGCCGGTATCCTCTCTAGTACGAATCTGCCGTGGTCTGATGTTGACATCAATGAACCGCTCTGGGTAGTTGTTCATTAGCAAAATTTTCCTCAGGTAGCCCAGTTCTTCCTCAATCTTGTGTTCAGAGCAGATCTTCCTGATTCTGTTTGCTAGGTTGTTTACTAAGTTTCTTTTGTGGGATTTTGGCACACTACTGTTGTAATGAATGTATTGTCCGGTGAAAGTAGATTTTCTATGTATGGCCAGTGTCAAATCTCCGTTTGCTTCTCGAGTGAGTTTGATGTCAAGGAATGGGAAACTGTCGTCTTTCTCTACCTCGAGAGTGAATTTGATGTCTGGATCGACTCCATTTGCTTGTTTGAGGATTTCGGAAGGGTCTGCTTCCTCTGAGATGAACAACAAGATATCATCTACATACCTTTTGTAGAGTGTGCACTGGTCAATTATACCTTTTAGGTTCGTTTTTTCCAGGTGATACATGTATACATCTGCCAGGAGGGGTGCGATGCAACTTCCCATAGCTACACCATTGATCTGACGGTAGTATATCCCTTCGAAAGTAAATTGCACGTTTTTAGTACATGCTAATATGAGGTCTTTGATGTCATTGGTGTCTATAGGGAAGTCAAAAAACTCATTTTTGATGAGGTCACACAAGATCTCCGTTGTCTTATCCAGTGGTATGTTTGTAAATAAGGATGAGACGTCAAGCGAGAACATTTTATTCTGTAGGATGTTCTTCCCCTTCAATTCATTTGCTAGTTCGAAGGAGTCCTTGATAGTGTTAGCGTTTATGATGCTCCGTATTGGTTCAAGTAGTTTGCAGAGAAACTTGGCTGGTTTATGTTGTGGAGCGTTGATCATTGACATAATGGGCCGCATCGAAGGAGCTCCTGAGGCTGTCACGGCTTTATGAGTTTTTGGTTTGCCGTACAATCTTGCGGTGTTTGTTCCGACTGGTTTTGCTTTTTGGATGTCTTCTGTGAGTTTTGATCTAATCTCGGAGTCAGCCATCGATGTTAGAACATGTTTTTCCCTCTTTTTAAAAATTGTATTAATTCTTGATTCGATGTTCGTTGAATCATCTTTCTGTTTGATGTCATGCTTAAATTTAGATTGATCATTTATTATATCGTTCATGGCCTTCCTGTAAGCGTCGGCCTCAAGTATAACGATTCCAGATCCTTTGTCGGGTATGGCAAGTCGTATGGATTTGTCTGATTGGAGTTTTCTGAGTTCGTCTATGTGCTGTTTTGTGATGATTTGGCTGCCTTTGAATTCCTTCTTGTATTGTTCTAGTGCGCTTACTATCTCAGCTTTCAGTCCTTGTCCATTGAATGCATGTGGGGCAAGAAACAACAGTAATAACGAGTCAGATTTGTTACCAATAGCATAATCAATTGAAAACCCAAAATGTATAAATATGTATGATTGTATAAGAGATGTTTAGTATTCACGAAATAAATGGCCTTTATCCACTTTGTTATTTATGTGTTGTTTTCCTAATTATAAGAATATATATATATATATATATATATATATATATATATATATATATATATATATATATATGTAAGACTTTATTTCAAACAACGGAACCTGGCATGTATATTCAGTAGTTCCGCCAAAATTATATTATATTTTTCTAGACAAGAATCATCACAGCCAAAAGTATTAGTCTAGTACAATGTGTTTGACTAGCATGAAACTCTAAGCCAGCCTACAGGAAAATTCTTTATGGGGGCAAAAAAAGGATGGTTAATGCCCAACCTGACGGTAAAAGGGTGACCATTTGTCAAGCAATGCATAAGTATTTCGTAAGTACACACAACTACACACGCGTGTACTGACACACACTTCCGTAAATAAAAAAAAGAATAAACAATAAGAAATACGTACGAGTAGGCAATTTTGCCTCTATATTCTGTGATGAGTTGCCGATTGAGAAAATACTCGACAATCATTACAAAAACAACTCGAGAAAAAACTCAAACTTGAATGAACGCATTGTTAGCCAACAAATTGATTATGTAATTGCAAAAGACCGAGCCGCACATTTGTATCCAAATGCCAACTTTGAGGCCGAGAACGCTCCAATTGTCCAATCTAAGTCTTAAGAGTTTACAGAAGAAAGTCCTCAAAAAAGTGACTGAATTAAAATGAAACAGCCGGCACAATAGTTTTAGCAGTCTTCAAGCCACATAAGTAAATATAAAATAATATATATTTGCGTTTTGTTTCACTTTATTTACGCAATTTATACGAGCAACTTCCTATAAATAATTGATTAAAAATAAAGCATTTGGGTTGAGCAAATTGAATTCTGACGGAATGGAAAACTAAGTAAGAGTATTGTCCGCACAAATGAACACTTTGACTGTGTAATTAAGGAAAAGTAAGTCTCGGCTAGATAACAAACATATAATGAATCCTAAGGGAATACGCATAAACGATCCAACCAATATAGTTGAAATCAACAATGGTGACTGCGCCCTATAGGTATCAGGCGGACATATTCGGGTGTTACTATAATCAAAGTTGCGATCTTGATATAAATACCTGATCCATTAATTACTTGCATATGCCAGTATAAACTAAGAATTATATAGTGTAGAAAAGGCAATTCATCCCGTGGACAGGTTTCGTGCTTATTAGGAACTCAACACATACTGGTCAGAATTTGCCGTGGACAGGGCTCGAACCTGGACACGTCTGCTTCGGAATCTAGTGCTCTAACCACTGAGCCACCCTGCTGCACACTACACACAATTTTCCGTTATATACTAACTAATGAAACTTGGTTAGTCTTTTTTTCTTTTAGATGGAGCTCATATGGTATCCATTTAGACAAAAAGTTCCAACTAACCATCCACAATCTGTCATTACTGAACAGACACCACACTACATCAAGAAGTGGTACTGAAAGGAAAAGTTATATATTTAAGCGAAAATTGGTTGCATCAAGGTGGCTCAGTGGTTAGAGCACCAGATTCCGAAGCAGACGTATCCAGGTTCGAGCCCTGTCCACGGCAAATTCTGGCCAGTACGTGATGAGTTCCGATTAAGAACTAAACCGGTCTAGTGGATGAATTTCCTTTTCTACACTATACAATTCTTAGATTATACATATATATGTAAGCAATTAATGGGTCAGGTGCTTATAACAAAATCGAAACCTTGATTATATTTATTGTTATCATCGCCCACGCAACCAATCTTTATTTAATTATATTCCATTGTTTTAATCCGAATCGACGAGTTTTACCAACCGTCATCAGAATTTAAGCCTATGCTTCCACCTTTCGATATGAAAGGTCCATAGTTGTGGTTCGACAAAATTTGAAGCCTCTGTTTGAGCGCAACTTTTCATTTGCAGAAACTAATGTCCACGTGGTTGTCCAGGAATTATTTTTTCGGACAGTTATATTTCAATTATAATTGCCAATTGACTTGACGTATGAAGAATAAAAAAGACGAGTGTTGGATCAATTCCGAGCCAGGGATCAGGTGTTATCAGAATCGTACAGACTCAAACCAATACTGGGTGAGATACCCCATTATACAATGGAACCTATCAACCTGTGGTTGTCAAAAATAGCTGAGCCTTTGCCCGGGTTGCTATCACATGTGGCCGTCATGTTTATGTTGTTTGATCTACTAGATATTGCGCGATATCGAGCGAGCATGAGGCCTAGAATAAAGAACTCAGGCTCTACAAGGTTTGGCCATGATTGCCACTACATTAACTGCTGAGATACCGCGTATGCGTACCGATACAACATCTGGCAGTGGTAACATACACTATTGAAATGTTTTGCGACACAATCAGCGAGTTTGCGATGGACGGCGGCAACCAGTGGCTTGGAAGCTAAGTCTATACATAGACACATATTGCGATGAGCACATCGCGTAAGTAGAAAAAAATGCAGTATAGTTCTCCTAGAGAACGACCCCCAATATTGATAGTCGATGTCATGTCCAAAAGGTAACTCCGTTGGATGTTCAGATTTGAAGTTAGAGGAAAGTGGACTGGTAGAACACCATAAACATTGTTTAGAATCGTATGGCCTTCAAAATAAACGCTGTATGGGAAACGTTGTCACACGTGAGGATTTTTATTAAAGTAAAATTTGTTGAACTCTCCAACTGACAATCAGTAATTATGCAATTAGATACGAATGTTAATGTGTCTATATTATCAAAAGCTTGGTTGTTAAACAAATTAAAACCTACGGGAGCAAATTTGTGTTCAGTATCGTGCTCGTCGATTGTGGCTGCGGACAAAGAGGACACTAAATTATTAATTAATAAAGATATCTATTATATGTCTTTTGTTTTATCGAATACCCGAACACCCTTATTGGGGTTTGATTTCATTAGAAAACTGGTTTGTCAGAATAAACGGATATGATTGTCAAGGCCGAAAAGCACGTAATCCATAAAGTAAATATGCAGCCCTAAGTGCAGGAGGAGACAAGTAGTCTGCTCGGGTGTTGGAAAGAGTTTTAAAGCCAATACAACACTATATTCCAATGATTGCAGCGAATGTTCAGAGCCAATGGTCGACCACTTTAACCTATGGCCAGAATTAAATAAAGTTTAAGAATCACCAAAACTAAACGGTGATCCTCGATTTAAACTAACAGCAGCAACTAGGGCAACACAAGAGATGATAGAGTCCGGCGTTCTTGAACTATTCTCATCTGCTTTACGAGTTTCCATGGTTTACATTATGAAAAGGATGGATCGCTGTGACTGGCGGCCGATTTTTGGCAACAAAACTCGGCGAATAAAGCTGACCAGTTTCCCATGCCTGCTCTGCGTGATCTTTCCCTACAGTTAAATGGAGGCAAATGGTTTACCGTGCTTGACCTTAAGCATGAATTTTGGCAAATTGGCTTTCGTCCCGAAGATCGATGGAAGTTAGCGATGCAAATACCCTAAGTTCATTTCCATTTCACACGGGTAACATTTGGTCTTAAGAACGCATCGAAAGTTGTCCAAATAATGGTAGACACTTTCGTGTCGGACTTACCAAGTGCGGTTTCTAGGGTCGCTTAGTCTCAGCGGAGGGATGTAGTCATTAGATTCGAATGTACAGTCCATCAAGTTCTTTCCGAGGCCCACTAGTATAAAATAATTGCACCGATATATTTGAATTGTAAAATTCTATATAATAGGATCTTACAGGGATGGCGGTTACGCAACAGCCTTTGTCTAACTTAACTAGGGCCAAGATACCGTTTTGTTGGACGAAGGATGCTGAAGAAGCGTTTATCATATGTAAAAAGAAACTAATAGACGAAATTATTATGAAGCTTTCGTTAGATAGTATGTCAATTTATTACAGACGCGTCGAATATTTGCATAGAAGCAGTGCTACAAGTGGACGGGTGTTCGGTACAATATATAAGACGCATCTTCACTAATGTCGAGCAAAACTATACCGTGACAAAAAATGAATTACTTGCCGTACAATGAGAACTACGAAAGTTTAGATATTTTGTCATCGTTGGACACACACACGCCTTTACCAATCATAAAGCATTAGTTCATTGGTGATCACTGGGTATTGAGAAGAAACGAGTACACCGAGCCATTGTAGATCTAGAGAAATGCGATTTAGAAATTCATCATAGAGCCGGTATCAAGAATGTGGCAGCCGATGCCGTTAGTGGAATTTCCGCTGTGCAAATTTCGCCACTAGTAAAAGTCTGTTAATAACAGGTAAATGATGCTATATTCCACGAAATAGTCAATCAGTTAATAAACGGCACAGTGGTGTCCGCATCATATAAAGCGCTGAACCTGCAAAACGGCCTTTTGGTGCGAAATCAAGGAAAGACAGTGCAATGGTTTTTGTCTGAGTGTATAAGAACAGAATTGATGGCCTTCTGGCATAAAACGTTGGGACATCCCAGCGTTGGGCGCCTCATAGAGACTTTGCAGTCGCGATTGTATTGGCCTGGCATGTCCAAATGTGCAAAAAATATCAGCGTAGTAAGCCACAAAAATGAGAAAATGTCATCTCGATTGCCGTCAGTACCACTGCACGAAACCAATTTCTGTATATTGATCTGGTACGTTCACTGCCGGTAACTCATGGCGGGGTTGTCTGTGTTTTCCATGGTCGATATATTTATCCGGTATGTCGAGGTTGTATCACTGAAGAAAATATAAAAAAGAAGATTATAAAGTGCTCAGAAGAGCGATGGATCAGTCGATTTGGTGCAACAAAAGTTATTGTTAACGATAAGGGTGCACATTTTGAGCAAAAAGAATTTAATAAGTGATGCTAGGACTTTGACATAAAACATTTACGCACTGCCACTTACCACCCGTAGACCAACGTGACTGCTGAGTGAGCACACCGGACGATGAAAGAGATATGACAGTGTTGGTGCCACGGGACCCTGGGATCCGGGAGAAACAGGATTCGATCCAACACCCCTGTTTTATGGAGGGCATATTAATCTGCCACATGAGCCAATAATCCAAGGATCTCATGAGCACTGCACCATTGCGGTTATTCAAGAGCGCCTAAAACATCTAACTGTGTATGTGGGAACTACACAGCGCCGAGCTTATGCCAATTGGTCTCGAGGCACTAGCTTAATTGTCGGCGACTCTGTCATGAGCGCGAAGATCGAGCCTATGGCAGTACAGACTGTCAATTATGGTTTGTATCGTGTGAAAAGTGCTGACACAGAGCACAATAAAGTTTTCGTTAACATGCACGTCGGACGACGAGCTTTCGTACTTGATCGATTAAGTAGTGTGCCAAGGCCGACTCCTGAGTGCGGGAAGATTTAGCCATTGCAACCATTGAGACTGATGACAAACCAGAGGTCCAATCAAGAGCTGGCATGAATCAGTCAACACAAACACTTCGAGCTGCATAAATGAATATAAAATAATGAATATTTGTATTATGTTTTACAAAATGTACGCGCTATATACGAGCAAACTCCAACAACTAATTGATTCCAAGTAAAGCCTTTTTGTTGAGTTGAACAATAGCTTCTTACGGATTGTCTGCACAAATAATCACTTTCTTTGCCGAGTTAGGTATAATTAAGTCTCGGCTGGACGACGCACTTATAATAAACTCTGATGGAATCTGCATAAACGACTCAACCCATAGGGGCGAAATCAACAAGATCCTGTTATTCAATATAAACCCATGCAACTTCCGGATATAAATCATAAAAAAACCCAAATCAGATTAGATTTTAGTTTTCAAGTTTTCAAAATATTAATTGGCATATTTATCCACGATAAAATTACATCCAATTAATCAGTGGTCTTCATGTTACTAATAAACTCTAGATCTGTACATAAACATGCACAAAAGCACACACACACACATATATATATATATATATATATATATATATATATATATATATATATATATATATATATATATGAAGACTAGTTAATAAATTGCATTTTCTTTCTTACGCATTTTAAGTTTATTTAGGCAATATATAAAAACTTATATAAATATATATATTATCAGTGAAAGTTAAACATTGTATAAAACAAAAAGAACCAATTAATGAAGTAAACTGCTTTCGTTTCTATTGGGCACTCATAAGATACTGACCGGAATGTCTGCGTCTGGGACTCCAAAATATTACATTTGATCCTGTGTCAGTCAATTTTTCCCGTGTAGCACTCAAGCCGCCTACTAAATCCTTTTTTTCTCATCATTCAATTTAATTTTATTCGATATCGTACGTTTTGTTTAGTGTATTCTGACGACAGGTGTATAATTATATATATATATATATATATATATATTAAATTAAAATCTAAATTTAAGAACGAATAATTTGAACTATTTTTTTAAGGAAATTATTTTTAGGTAAATTGTGAGAATTCCTGTTATTTTATGTGTTTAACCATCTATCCAATTCAAAGTATCTTGAGTTTCTACCAGAATATTTGCTGAATATTATAACAATAACGGATGTCTGTAAATTGTTCTAAAGTATAAACTATAAGTCGTTACAAAGTATTAAGATATAGGAATTATACTGTATTCATGGGTAATGCTGTGCGTCCGTGAGTGTATGCGTGTGAAGATAATTTTATTATATGTAATGATCTGGTGCATTTTGTTTCCGGTGCATTCGCTTTCATTGATTTGCTGACAAGGAGTATTCTTCTGCTATGTCGAAACTTCGTGTGTACTTTAGCCTTCTTACGCAACCGTACGCTTATTTTTCTTGCTCCATTCTGATTTTCCTCATGACTGCTAGTGAAATTGGTCTTCACATTTTTTCCGACACCTTACATATGACCACAGTTTGCGTGGTATCTGGTAAAATGACTTTGTTGATGATAATAAATAACAATTACTACATCCGTGTACATGCGTCGATTATGAAAAAAAATATACTGACTTATTAGTTGTATTTATGTCAGTTGTCTGTCTAATTTAACTGCTAAAACTTTATTCTCGTTCCGATTATGTTGAGCATTAATGGCTTGCATACTTTTAGCCGCACCATTTATTGCAAATGATGTGACATTATTTCATTATTTCGGAGCTCATTATTAGTTATGAAATAGTTATTTGTCCTGATTTGAAAGAATTTTTTGATTATTCGTTTATTACTGCCATCATTTTAATTCTATTAATATTTGGCTAGTTAATTTGTACATAGTATGAGTAAAATGTTTACATGGTGAGATGTGACCCTTCTTGTGTAACAGAACGGGCCTCATACATTGTCATAAATGATTCCAACTTTGCACTGAAATGGTGAATAATTATTTTGACCGGTTTTGTGGCCTATATTGATTATGCGACATGTTATAGCTTATTATCCTGTTGTCACTTCACTATTGACTAAAACGTCTGGTCAGCTTTTTCTGTCCTTCCATGGTAACTACATTTACAAATACATCAAAACATGAAGATGATTAGCAATTGTAATGACAGTGGAAGTTGATCTTTACCGTCTTCATTTATGACTCGCTGTGTATTCTATTTTATGTTTAAAATTACGTTAGGAACATTAGTTCTTGTTTCTCGTTCTAGTTTCCCACTTTTGAATTTTACCAGCAGTTCCCCTCGATATGACAAATTAAGCTTATCCCTTCTATTTTTATTGTCTGCGTAATGATAATGTCTTGGTTTCCTATTGACATCAAGGAAACATTTGTGGTGTCCATTCTTCTATTTTATCTCTTTTAATTCTGAAATCTTTTTCTCCATTGTATGTTAAAAAGAGATTATCCTTATGTGGGTGTCTAGGCTGTTCACTAAATTCCTTTTTTATTCCTTTGGTACAAAACTAGAAAAATGAATATGTTAGCATCTGAAAGTTGATTTTACTGTGAATGACTCGGGCAAAATGAACATCGTTTCCTCGAAACAGTTGCATTTCCAGATAAGGCTAGATTCAACTGGACTATTTTTTAATTTAATATTATTATTAACACTGTTCGCAGCAAGCAAAAGCTTCGCCAGTTTACATAAGTAACTCAAATGAACTACATTATACTATTTAACAATAATTGATTGCGCGAGTGGTGGTAACAATTCATTAAATCAAGTTTGCGAGCTTGAAGCAAACACCAATCCCATTTTATTTAACCAGTCGTCGAACAACATAACAAAACTACCGCCAGCCGCAACGCACTGACGCGTTCCGAACATCCATGATCATCATCAGAGTACAATGGCAAACTGACAATCGAGGATCAAACAGCAATGAATATGTATGGAAATCAAATTGAGATATGCGGCTCTCACCTCTAGCAGTCTCGCATATATTGAACTAGACTGTAAATGTCGGCTGCACAATTGCTATGCAGTCACGAACATTAACTGCTTGCAGCTTTCGCCACATATACATATATAACCAATACAATTTAACAATTATTGTTAAATTTTATTGCTTATATATTTGATTTTCATATATATTCAATTCGGTTTGATTCTCGATTGTCAGTTTGCCGTTGTAATCTGATGATGATCATGGAAGGTCGGAACGCGTCAATGCGTTGCAGCTGGCGGTAGTTTTGTTATGTTGTTCGACGACTGGTTAAATATAATAGGATTGGGGTTTACTTCAAGCTCGCAAACTTGATTTAATGAATACATTATACTATGTTATGATTTGAAGGATTGTTGCGCAGTATCATATGTTGACTTTCCGCGAGTTTCGTTCGCGGGTTATTGCTTTGCACTATCAGTTTCGCAAAAATTCGATTGATTCCCAGTTCCAGGTACGCATCGACCCGGTCTTCGTTTTGGCTGGGTGCGTATTCGTCCCTTTCTTCCGAAAGCTTCAACATCGTTCATACTAACCACTGGAAATAAGGTGGAATCTAATCTTCGTTGACTGGCGTAGTTCGTCGGATATGTTAGCACATGAGATGTTACGCTCTATGTTTTCATTTTCAACACAATAAGGATCATTATTAATGAGAACAGTGTCCTGAACAAAACCGCAGTCACCATTACCTAGTCTCTGACACTTTGGCTGTTGCGTGTAGGTCGTAAACATATGATTGTCGCGGATTGGCTCACACTTCTTGAGTTAACTGATATAGGCGCTTCTGAATATCCTCAATGCTAGTTAGAAGTTCAGGTTCGCTCGGAAAACGTTTCTGCACTCCATATACAGTGGGTGTCGGAATATAGCCTGTGGCAACTGATATTGTAATTCTCATGTCCCGCTCGACTATATGTGGGTTTTCTCAATAGAACCAAGCGATTTTTTGGCACCAACATCGCAATACCTCTTTCATTGTCCGGTGCGCTTTTTAAGCCTATGCTTTAGTCTGAGCGCAAAAAGTGACAGCACTGCAATACTTTACGTGTAGGTTCTTGCGACACTGGTCAAAGTCCTGAGACTCTAACAGTGCACTCGAGTCGGTAACAGTAAATTTTGATGCCCAAAAATTGGTTGTGTCAATGCTCTTTTATCACCTATTATTTTTTTCCGCTGTGATTACCTTCAGCTATGAATACTCGACTCGTTGGACAAATTTACCGACCGTGGAGATAACAGAGAGCGCTCTGCCACCCACCACAGACAGCAGGGCTATTAAGTTCGTATGAAAAATTCAATTGTGTGCGGTAGCATTTAAAGCAATAAGAGCGATGCTCATTCTTTTCTCAGGCTAGCAACGCTGGCACGTACTGAAATGTTAGCAATAGATCCTTATATGTTTTGCTATGCTAAATCATTACGATCGTCACTCCCATGTATCAATGAAGCACCTAGCGCCGAAATATCCTAACGTTTTATGCCAAAAAGCGATAAGTTCTTTACGTGTTGCATATGAAGTTGACACCAGTTTGCTCTTTAGAAGCTGTTTGGTTACTACCTAGCACGTGGCATCAATGTCCTGTTCCTCCAATCTCTTGATGAGTGGTAATACCCAAACAGCAGAAATTCTGTTAGGCGAATCGGCTGTATTATTTTCGGTACTGGCTCAATGGCTATTCACTGCATTGTTTTACTCGAGCGATTCAACAGCGTGATGTACAATTTTCTTTTAAATACCTAGTGGCCGCCAATGTACTAGATCTTTGTGATCAATAAATATTTCTATATATTCATATATGACAAAATATCTCAGCTTTCCGAAAGCCCAATATACTGATAGAATTTCTTTTTCAATAATGGTATAATTATGTCCGCTGGCCTGTAACGCCGTTACTAAGCCTTTGTCATAGGTATCAGTCACAATTTCCATGCTTCGTATCGGTAAAGAAAAAATAACTGAATCTATAAATTTCTGCTTACCTTAGTCAAACTCTTCTTTGTCATCTTCGTCCATCGAAATTGTATTTTACCATTCGTTAACTTAGACGAGTGTTGTTAGGTATGGTCTATTTTACTTAACCAATAATTCGTGATAGGCTTTACGTTTAAATCTAATGGAATACGGCAATCGGCTAAAACTGACTGACCTAAGAAATGAATTTGCCGAAATATCTGTATCTTTTTAGGATTAAAATGAAATTGAATTTCTACGGCTTTTGGTAGTATTTTCTGCAGACGAGGATACAATATTTGATCTGAGGTTTTGAAAATAATGACGTCAATGACATAAGCTCTAATACAGGGTAAATACGATACGAATGTGTCCATAATTATATGAATCTATTGAGGTGCGATTTGTATTCCAAAATAGAACCGATTATATTATTGCTAGAATTTAATTACCTATAACTACACTTTACAACGTTCTTCAGGCAGGTGACAATTTCCTAATAACCATGCTTTAAGTGCAGCGCAGCAAACCAGTGACTAATAACCAGCTGCAGGATCAGATCGCACAAAGTCTGAAAGGTAAGCGGATCAAGTTTAGACACAGCGTTTAATCGCTGTAAATCAGCCGGTGATCGGAATGGAATATTGCTTTTCCTAACGCCGATGAGCACGAATACAAAACGACTATATCTGTCGTTTTTTGCATTGCTTAATTATCCATTTATTAGTCGTCGTTCGTAAATACTGTTTAAATCTGGCCACAGCTTAAAGCAAACGGCCGTGAGCTCGGGACATTTTATGCAGTCAGGGAACTTTAAGTTAGTATCGTATTGATGTTGACACACCTTCTCATACATGGGCAGCTTAACTGCCTAGCTCTGCACCGCAGTGCTGCATATATACTGTATGGGGCACGGACTCTTCAGCTTTGAAAGACCTACGTTTAAAATCAATAGTCCTAACCATTTTTCTAATGAAGTCTAAGAAAAACAGTTGTGTTTGTTTGTTTACCAAAATACATATATAATCATTTATTATAAAATTCGTGCTCCATTCATCTGCTACTACTAGCACCACGCTAAAATCCTAATACAACTCCACTTTTGTATGCCGTATTTTGTGAAACAATAACGGTATTGGCATTACCGAAGCATCTGCGTCAATGTCTAATAGTATAAGCACAATCTCTTCGTTGAAAAATTCTACAATTTTAACCTTAATTGAAATTCTTACCTGAAGTTAAATTTTCAAGACTTCTTTGTACTCATGAGATAGCTGGTTCTAAGGAAACTGTAGCCTGCTGTGCGGATCATTGTCCACAGACTCATAATTCTGAGCTCCAACTGAACTTTGATTCAGAACAGCACATCGGTTACCGACGTTTGTGAAGTGGAGGACCTGGAATCTAATCAGAGTGCGTATACCACACACACTCAAACTAAAGTTATTATATCAGAAAATATTGAACTAGCTTGGACTAACTAGAATATATAAACTTTTAGCTATTTTAAAAATCTAATTTGCAAATTCGAAATAAATGACAAACTGCTTTTTCATAGGAGATTTTTTGAAATTGGCTATAATTTGGCTATTTTGCGACTAGTTAAAACATATGAAACTTGGTTTAACTAAAACAACCATGATATTCGGCAAAACGACGACAAAAAAGACTGTGCCAAATGCAGGTCTCAACTATTAGTGTAGCAACGGCACTGATATAAACAGCCACGGGTGTTCAGTCAGTAGGTGAAACCGAGAAAAGAATTTTTTAATGATAAAGAATAGACTTACTTAGAAAGAACTTTGTGCATAATTTCTACAATAATAAATGGTTACGAATAGCAAAAAAGTGAGTAAATCAAATAGACTTAAAAGACCCTTGACAAGTAAAAGTGTATAAACCAATCAGGTTGAGGGGCAATTCTCAAAAGGCTAATAAGATTGTGTGTGAAATTAATAAAGAAACTAAGCTATTGGTGGAAAGGCGTTCAACCTTTAACAGTTGTAACAATTGATATGTCTCACACTTTCACATACGCCTATATATATATATATATATACATATATATATATATATATATATATATATATATATATATATATATATATATAACTTCACCATGTACACATGCGTATCTATGAAAATGCACCGAAATTAGAGGAAACCCTAACCAATAAAGTGCCGACGTGTTTTTTTTATCCTCCATACACATATTTTATCCACATGAA
Organism: Eudiplozoon nipponicum; assembly: GCA_029291075.1. Lineage (NCBI taxonomy): Eukaryota > Metazoa > Platyhelminthes > Monogenea > Mazocraeidea > Diplozoidae > Eudiplozoon > Eudiplozoon nipponicum. The sequence goes on along the minus strand of JAQBSW010002385.1, from coordinate 27,331 downwards.
CGCAAGAACACTTCCATATATTCACATTATGGTCTTAATTTATTGGCTTCTATTTAATCTAAATCATAACACACATCCCTGATTAATCTTATCTATGCTACTTAATAACTGATTAGGCCAGTTTTTATGAATGAAATTTATCAGCTGAAGTGTATTTTCATTGGGCAAGTTATGCTTTGCATTAAACGAAAACGTTAATATTGAAAATATACTAAAAATGAGCCTTTTTTCCCTAACATTGCTATCCATGATGCTAATCAACCCGTGATTTCCAGTTAGTTTAGAATTATTTAAAGAAACTCCTCACGAAAAGAGTTTCAAATAGAATTATGCATTCACACACAAACAACCGAATGCATTCATTCTGATCGACGATTTCAAGCATAATACTGAATATTAAATGGGTTTTGTTACTAGTTTTTTGTCGAACACGAAGGGATTGTCAAATGTATGTATGAGAAAAGAAGTTACCTTTGAAGAATTGAGAGCTAGCGACTTAAAGGACAGTTTACATTCGGACGAAAATAATTGGAACTATTCAACCTTGCACTCAGCAGAGGATTATGTGTATAAATCCACTGAAACATGCTGAACTGTGCTCGACTCGGGTGCGATTTCAGTATAATTTTTGCCACTCTTATTGGAAAATGTGGATCGATCATTTATTAACTTATTGAAATATTTATTAACATTGATTGAAATTGCACTTTTGTGCATACACTTTGTGTGTGTGTGTGCGGGTGTGTGGAACATCCACTTTTGCAGCAAACATTTGTAATTTTAATTCAGTTTTCCATTCTGCTAACTAGGCCAGGGCAAATTAGTTTGTCGTCAAGATATTGTGTTTAACAGCCCACACGCAGTTACGTATCTGCCTCAGGTACCACTGAATAGTTCGCATAAACATCACGTGCTGTTGCCTGATTTGAATAATTAACTTCTGTGCTATTCATCGACCAGTGTTCCGAAGAGTTTCAGTTAATGTTCTACAAACAGAAGCAGAAAGCGCAACAGCAGTAGAGAATTTAATTAGAGTCACCACCTGATGGATCTTTACAAGTGTTGCTTACTGACGAAAAATAAAAATCGTAACCCAACAGAATATCGTATTAGAATCCAATGCTTGAAACCACCGTCTGATGTGAAGGCTAGGCTGTTTCTGCGACGAATTATGAAATGTTTTAAAACATACATAGATACTTCGAGATCCAATCACGAGTCATATCAACTGCTGTGCAACAGCCAAAGTGATACATCAGCATAAAAGTTTAATAAAAAAACAAAAAATATATTGCTGTTCTATCAAATAATGTGGTTGCAAAACTCTACATAATTGGACATTTAAAATTTACAATGCGCACCGGTTCAACGTTTTTGCCTATACAAGGATCTAATGCCGGTAGTCAAAATTTCGATCTACTCTGGATATCGAATCGTGGTGATTTGGGTAATCCCGGTTGACTGTGAATCCAACATTTTCTGTGAAAATTTATTTAACCGTATGGATGTTGTTCTAAATCAGTTGTCATGCAAATCTTTAAAGTCAATCGACGAATAAATTGTTATTCGGGTTAACGCAAAAATTAGAAAATCTGAAAAGAAAAAAAGTTTAGCTGGCGGATTTTTAATATTATCAACATATTTATACCAATCGAGTTTTTACGGAATATTTTAAACAGATTTTTTCAATGCTTGTGGCCGCTGTAATGAATAATTTTCCGATTAACTGAGATTTACATTTTTACCCAAGATATTTCCTATCTCGGATAATATTTTCCTAAACAAATAAACTATTGAAATTTTAAATAGTCGATAGTCCTGCGAATATAGTGCTAAACTCGAGGTCATATGCAATAAAGGTGACCATATGTAAACAACAATAAACAAATAGTTGTGTGTGATTCTGGTCCAAATGGATATATGACTTTTATTCATACCGAAAATCACGACAAAACGGTTCTTCTTCTTTTGACATTATGCATACCAAGTTGACAGCGCATAATCTATGTAAATAAATGTATATTTAGCAAGTTTTCTAAAATTTCATTCAAAGAATGCAAAAGCTAGCAATCAGAACATACATAAAACGCAATCGTTGTAATGCAATCAATTATTCAGTTTAATTTAAACTGTGCCTGCCAGGTGGCAAGTTCTTCAACTGAATAAAGGTGTATTCCTGGCCGTTGTAGAGGAACATTTCAGCTTTGGGAGTATCAAGCTATTATATAAATTATACGTACATTTTTTTGTTCTGATATTTTGTGTACCTCTTGCCTGTTTTGTCGGCCATTCAGTTTATAATGAAATTGCTCAACTAATGCGAAAATTGAGACTTGTCTCCTTGTTCACAATCAATCATTGAGACATATCTGGCGTTTTTTAAAGGTGGTCATTCCCATACAAATGTCATAAAACGATCAGCTCATGCTGCTCTGTAATACGCAAACTTTTTAAAAATATTTATAACTTTCTCGAGGTTGTTTTGTGCGTAGGTTAGTATGTGCGTTAAGTAAACCAAATGCCAGCTGAAAATTATTTCCCTGAAAAAGCGTTATGAATTTTCCCAAAATAAACAAGAAAGCAGGAGTTCATAATTGTTCACTTGCGAGCCTAAGAGCAATTTTATAGACGAAGTATTCTGCTACGTTGTTTGTTCTCTTGCACTAATGAGAAAATTGTTTGGCCTCTGCCTTAACTATGTTTGTGCTTAACTCATTTTCTATTTGTTTAATCAGCAATCAATCGTAGCATAGAATAGATAATCACCAATTTAATCGTCCTATATTCATTCCTTAGTTTTGTTAAACTGTCTGTCCATATCTCTCTCTATCTACAAACACATATATATATATATGTATACAAAATCTATCCATCATTCAAGGTTCATCTGTTCAAAGAGATATTCATCCTATCATCTATAAACTATTTTCATTTATATACATATATATATATATATCTTAAAATTTGTCTGAGATTTTACATAAATTTGAACATATATTTTTATATTTATCCACTTATCTATTTGTGTATTTATCAGCTTGTCTTTCTAACATAAGGAAGGTTAACATAATCTTTGCTTCAAGATACAAACTTCGTATAAATACCTCGTTGTTTATAAATTAAAATAATATTTTAATCAAGAATTCTATTTAGTACTATATTTATCTATCCTCATATAGACAAAGACAATAGTACATATAAATTTATACTTAGTTCGTTTTGTTGACATGCGTCATTCTATGGTTTTAATTATGTTAATCAATTATATTCAATATTAATCGCAGTATCTGCTATTAAAATACACATGAATAAATCCAACTAGAAAATTACTACTGATACCATATAATAAATACCTTAAATTAGCTTTGAGTTCAATGTTATGGCAAGAGCTCGCCTGAAAATTTTCTGTCAACATAAATAATATTATATGACAGTCGTTACAAAAATGGTATTTCTGTGTGCTCCTCACCAATCCCCAAGTCATTCCGTTCAGTCAATGGGAGATACGAGTTTTGAATCCAAATTAATGCTCATTGTACAGCCAAATATTTGTGCTTTTCGCAAGCATGTGTGTGCGTGTGCATATGTTCGTATTAATATCCCTTGAAGATAACTCGAATTTTATTTTCCATTTTAAACACGTAGGTAAATAGGTTTAAATCAATAAAATTCACCATTATCAAACGGACAAGTTCGTGTCACTATCCACATATTCTCACAGCTGCTAATTTTAAAAGGAATTTCAAGCACTAACCTCAAATTAAGTACACTTAACGACACAATGTTATTCCGACAAATATGAAAATTATTTTTCTGTTAAATTTATCTGTGAGCAAATTTCAAGAAGTAAGCTTGTTTCTAATGGCATGTTAATGTGTGTTGTCATGACCGAGTTTAGTAGGTGATTGTGAAGTTTGAAGCCAATTTAACGAATGTTAATGATTTTTCAGAGTAACTATTCAGCAGTCACTCTGTATAGCGAAGAAGTAGCGGCTCAAGGCAGCTCGGAATGTCCACAGGCACAAGCGGATCGTTCAATTCCACGGGAACTCCGGTCAACAGTAGGCTTTCAAGTCAACAATACTTGTTAAACAAGACACACGGTCTGAGTGAAACTCCGTTGACCCCCCATAAATCTAATGAAAACAACAATATAGTGTCTGGAGTCTCATCAGCAACAAGTAATATCGCACAGGCATCCTTTGGGTCAAGCTCTTCAGCAAATACTGAATCGTCTCCCACTATTCCAACAAACCAATCACCAACAAGCGCTGAATCCTGCCAACCAACTAATAAAGTATCTGCTCCACCTCAAGCGATTGGTGACTTCCTACCTGAAGATGTCTTCTGTTTAGGAAACTTTCGATGGCGTGAATTCCTTGCCTCCAGTTTAATTTGTTTGGCTCTTGGTTTGGCTGGTGTCATTCTCTATCGAGTTGTGACAGCATTAAATTGGCGTATAAAACTTTGGCGGAAACGTTGCCGTATAAGTAAGAAAACAAAATCTGGAAGAAATTTGTCTACTTCCTCATTAAGAGACAAGAAGCCGACGACGGATCTAGACTCCAGTTCACCGGACGATTGTACAACGGACTTCTCGATAGCTCTGAAAGATTGGGCGGCTGATTTTATATCGGGTCAACGTCGAACCGGGCAGGTAATAATCACCTTCAGCTTTGTCTTGTCTGTAGCTTCTACTGTTCTTTACATGATTGACGCTAATCGCGTGAAGGTAAACAAGCGACTTGGCGGCATGGAAATGTGTGTTCCATTTGCACGGAGTATTATCCAACAGCTTGACTTCACTTTCAACGTTTTCTTTGTGTGTCACTTTTTTTTGCGCTTTTTGGCTGCACCGGACAAACTGTGGTACTGGTTCGATCTTTTTGCCCTAGTCGATTTGTTTACCATACCGCCTGCCTTCCTCGGCATATTTTTGGGTCGCTACTGGATAGGGCTCCGCTTCCTTCGTATACTTCGTCTACTAACATTGGCTGATGTACTCCAATATCTGAACATATTACGTACAAGTAATACAATAAGACTGTGCCAGTTGGTGACAATGTTCGCCAGCCTTGTGTTGACGGCTGCTGGTTTTTTTCACGTTTTGGAAAATTCTGGGGATTTGCCGGGATTTGCTAATCCACATCCGTTAACATACTTTGAGAGCACTTACCTCATGATTGTTACCATCACAACTGTCGGCTTTGGTGACATTAATGCTGTGACGTTTTCGGGGAGAGCGTTTATGAGTCTCTACATTCTTATTGGTTTGGCTGTTTTTGCCAACTCAGTGCCAGAAATCGCCGACATCGTTAGCTCACGAAAGAAATACGGAGGAGTTTACCGAAAGACTGGTGGTAAGACCCACCTTGTGCTATGCGGACATATTACCTACAACAGTGTCAACAACTTCATTGCTGATTTCCTTCATGAGGACCGAGAGGATGTGGACACACATATTGTGATACTGCACCAGTCCGTGCCGGATCTCGAGTTGGAGGGAATCCTAAAGCGCCATGGCACACAGGTGCACTATTTTCAGGTTAGTTTTCCAAAAAAAGATAAATATTATTTTACTAATATCTTTTAATAACCTTTAACCAAATAAGCATTATGCTAATCCTTTTAAATACCTTCAAATATTAACTGCATTTACCTGATCCGCGTTTTGACTAACGCAGCTTTCATTGTTCCAGTAATTTTCTTTTTCCATAATATTTCGATCTTCATTACCGAAGATCTTCATCAGATGCATTTCACGAAACAAATGAACCATTAGAGCACGACGCAAACTGTACAATCACGATATGATAGTGATGTTTTACTGAAAAAAAATCAAGATTTTGTGTTTGAGATAAACATCAAGCAAACTGTACCTAACTAGTCGTACGACATAGCAAAGATACCGTCAATCACACGTACTGATGTGTTTCGAACTTCAAAGGTGGCCATCAGAGCTCGACCTCAAATTGACTAACGGTTTTAGAAGGGCGAAACGCGCCCGTTTGTATGGCCGACCGTAGTTTTGCTGTTGTGCGACTGGTTGGATACAATTAGATTAGTGCCTAGCTCGCAAACTTGATTTAGAGAATTGTTATCATCACACTTTCAATAAACGTTTGGTTAATTGTGCTTTGAAAGCTACCATGATCGGATGAACCAGTCAGCGCCTTTCATTAAGAGTAGGGTTTCTGTTTTGTGATTTTTTAAGTAAGTATCAAATAATTAGTTTAACGGATGCAAAGGGTAATTTAAAACTTGGCGACTGGAATTTCACATTGTTAGTCGCTGACAGTATTTATAGAAACACATACATTCGCAACATTCGTCTATCTAGTGAAATGTAAGTTAGTTATTGTGAGACAACTCAGTCAGAAATTTGAATTAAATTGCTCAATAAAATTTCGCCTTTATTTAAATCAAGTTTGCGAACTTGATGTTAACACCAGTCCCATTATATACATACATTTGTCAGTATAAACCAAGCATTGAATGAATTCGAAAAGGCAATTAATCCAGGAGACCGGTTTCGTCTTTATTGGGAACTCTTCGCGTACTATCCAGAGCTTACAGTGAACAGGGCTCAAATTCGGGGCACGGCAAATTATGGATAATACTTGAAGAGCTCCCAATAAAAATGAAATCGGTCCACTTGGTGAATTGCCTTTTCTACATTATTCAATGCTTAATATATACTGATCGTAATCTTGATTTAATGAAATGATTTCCTCGTCCGCGCAACCGATGTTTGTTTAATTTTATAAATTTTGCACTTGCTTCATTGGTGTTTATTTTTATGACGCGATTGAGTGTGAACTGTAGAAAGATATCGATAATGGTATTTCCGCTAATATAAAGAACGGAGAAGAATTATATGCTAGTCCCAGCACAGATCAGATAATTGCTTTTAGCAACTTTGCACTCAACTATCGCTTAATTGAAAATCTAGCTTAAATAAGGTAACATTGTCTTATATCCACGTAATCTATTAAGATCAAACAGAACCCCGAAATAGCTTTTAAAATTTATATTAGGTTACTTAAGAGTAAGCCCCATTACCGAAGTATACTAGATTTAGTGCAGAAGAAAAAAATATATCGTGGGTACTGCTAAGTGGAATTTATGACAAGATTTGCATATTTAAAAGCAGTGTATTTTCCTATGTTGCACTTTATCTTTCATTCAGTTCATGTCAACCACGTTACAAATTTTCATGCACCCAGGCGATTCCAAGTGCTTTTATGTTTCTTGAGTAGCGCGTACACGGTAAAAATTGAGTTCAGATGGGACAGAGCGAATATGAAGACGTTAACTTCAATAAATGAGTGTAAGTTTGTTGACGCATATGTTTAGTGCCTTCTGGCTACAATCTAAACTGTGAACCAATTTACTATGTGTGCATTCAATGCAGGACAACTGGATGACACAACCTCTGGGATGAATGTGTGTTTAAGCCTTATTAATATCAACTTAATGTGAAGTCCTTCTCATTGGGACACCACTAACGATACCATAAACTTTATTATGAAATTGGCCTTAATTTGGTTGCAATGGAGAAATGAATATTATTAGATACTGATTCTTATAAAAAGTACTATATTGTGGCTTTGGTGGATTTCAGTGAGAAGAATTTTTAGGTAATCATGAAATTAGTCAATTAGACATAATATATTAATAAATTCACGGTTGTGCCGAAATGGATATAGTGCATTTATGTACTAGGCATATTCCACCTGGTAACTCTACATTTCAAACCATTCTTAAAGACCTTGTGTGTTAGAATGAACAACATTAGTAATTAAATTGACGTATTCGCTTCGAGTTTTATAGTTTCAACTCAGCATGTGCTTGCATCAAGCCTAAAGCCAGCTGTTTATTTGTTCATGTTATTTGGAACAAATGAATGGTAAAATTTTCTAGGTGTATGGTTGTTATGGCAAATTTCGATGAAATTTAGCCTGACTTCAGCATCACGTGTGGAACTCTAAACATCTATACTTACATATATATATATATATATATATATATATATATATATATATATATATATATATACAGTTGTTGAATAGGTATATATGCTTGTTTCTGTATAAAATAAGCATATATATATTAATTTGTATATATAAGGATTACACATTTATTCAGATTAGAAAAGAGTTATTTGAAATCGATTTTCTCCGCATGCATAACTGAGATTGCGCTGTACATGTTCCTAATATAACTTGAAAAATAATTAGTTGGTTTAGGGCATAATATTGACTGAATCTGAAGAGTATCCCGCAAGCTGGGAACTACACGTTTTTCAAATAGGATGTTGCAACAGACTGCTTCCGTAGTGAGCAGCTGATTTTTATCTCTTTTTTGGAATAATACCGATAAACTATTTGGTTTGAAGTGTGAGTTTCGTAAAAATTGCGTTCGGCTATAGGAGAAATATTTTCGCTTTGGTTATTACCGCACTTGACTTTTTCTGTTTTCGGAATGACGCTTGTAGGTCGATAAAATTGTGATTCGTTTACATTTCTAGGTGCACAGCGTGTCAGTCTCGTTGATTGATGGATTCGCCCTGATCCCATTACTCAGAAGAAAAGTTTTGTTTATTGAAAATGTTGTTAACTCAGATTTAGCCGAAATTATGCTAAATTTTCAGCCAGTTAGATACTGTTTGTAGCTCACGCAAATCCATACTCTGGCATTTATCGATATCAGTTATCACATTTCGCGATAATCATGACATCATATAATTAAATATGTAATAGTTAGATACTGCTTGTGTCGGAGACCTAATATATATGCACTTGACTTTCGCGGGTTGCTGAATGACGCTTCTAGGTCAGTAAAACTGCGATTCATTTACATATCTAGGCGCACAACATGCTGGTCTCGTTGATTGATGGGTTCATCCTGGTCCCGTCATTCTGAAGCACACGTACTGTTCATTGGAATAGTAGTAAACACAGTTTTAGCCAAATTTATGCTAGATTCAGTCAGTTCTTTTTCTAGTCCTAATTATAGCTTTCATACAAATGTCAGAAAAACTAAATTTGTCAAAATTTAGTTTTTCGTTTTGTGACATTTGTTTGAAAGCTATGATTAGAGCCAGAGAATAACTGGCCGAAACGTTAGCCTACAATCGACCAAATCTGTGATTGCAACATTTTTTAATTCTCCTAACTATTCTTTGTTTGTCGATTTAAATTTATTCACTTTAGTAACTTTTGTGTATATATATATATATATATGCATGTCTTCTTATGCATGTATATCGGTTTCACAGAATTGATCTTTCTCTCTTTCAAATAATTTCAAATTCGCTAGTCTACTCTGACGATTACTGTTACAATTTGTCTTGCTAACAGGCACTAGCTTAAGGACAGGTAGTGGGGAAGGCGGCGGTCGATGCTACCTAGTTTACTCCGTAACTAATTTTTTTCTGTCATACGCTGAGTGGATTCACTGGTTTCCTTGCAAATCCTTGAGTAGACCAGTGCCTCTAATATCTACCTGAGCTCACAGTGTGGGAAAACCATATACTTTTTTTATGTATGTGTGTATAAACATTTTAATGTGCCTGTCTAAACAGGTTCAACAATTAACCAATGTTCATTTGTAAGGCGATTTGCTTACTGGCAGTAATTATTTATAATAACAGATTTCCCTGTTTGAAGGAAATCAAGATTTAGCCTTTGGATTGGCTTTCATGCCAATTTTGCGTTGTTTGTTCAACGAATACAATTTTATGTATGGATTGCTTAGTCATTTATCTAATAAATGTAGGAAAATATTCAATATTTTCATAATTGTTGAATTGACACAGGCATAAGAAACATGATTTCGAATATTTGGTAGACGTTTTTTTGAATTTTTTTCTGATATTTATCAAAGTCGTTGTTAGGTGGTAATCAGATTTACGAATTGTTCCTTTCTTGTCTGAATTAAAATAATTCTGGTCTTATTTTACAACAACGGCTTTTCCTAAAATACTGTATTTGACCGATGTTTGGGCATCCAATGAACGGAGCCTGAAATTTCCGCATTATGCTTTCGCATTTTTATTCAGTACGTGAAAGCTATCTTTAAAGAAAATAAGCCTGCTAGTAAGAACCGACTTTAGTATTATTTGTCCTCAAATGAAGCATTGAATAAACACGCGTGTTCTACGTCTGATGGTTTCTTGTCATTCCATGTTCATAAAGCAGTATGATTCCACTATTTTGCCGTTTTCAACTATTGTTGTCCGCTACACCTCTGACAACAGATATAGGCTATCAAAGCTGCGATGATACATAAGAATTATAACTTGACTTATATGCTTTAATTTCCAAAAAGATAGCCAAATCAGCCTATTCTGGACTTAATCGTCATATACTGAAAAACAAATTCAAAAATAAATGAAGCGAGAATTCAAATTAAAATATATTGATTGATGAAACCTCATAACAGAATAAACTTTCCAAATTTAGTTAAACAGATATATTTTCATTTATTTAAATCAAATTTGAAAGCCTGAGATATATACCAATCCCACTATTTATACATTTGCCCGTATTAACAGAGCATTGCATAATGAAAAAAGGCAATTCATATTAATTTTACGTCCTTATTTGGAACTCTTCAATTAATTTCCGTAATTTTCCGTGGACAGGGCTCGGACCTGAGTACGTCTGCTTCGGAGACTGTGACTCTAATCACTTCGCTACCCTGCTGCGTGCTACAAACTAGATTCAGCCATGTTTCAACTCGTGTTTTTAGTTTTGACTTTTCTTCAAGCGGAACCTATCTGGCTCCATCATCAAATATTGTCTGTTTTAAATTCAAATAGTGATGATAAAAAATATATTGTGGTGTATAAGAATTTTGATAATCCTGATTTTTAGTTCAGAGCGACATAGGGCATAATCCAAATTTCCGAACTAATTGCGATTTCATTTTAATAAATTAGAAAACTTAATTCCGTAGAATAACTAATTTAATATTGTTGATTTTCGATTTTTAATTCTCATATACATCGCCACCGGTTTGGGAATTTACGATGGTAACCATGTGATTAATTTATGGTTCTTTTTTTCTTATTTAAACTCCAATTCAGAGAATTTGTGTGGGTATGTACAAAAATTTGTTTCTGATTAACGTCGAGAAAATAATATCTCTTTCGCCAGATTTAAATATTCGCGCATAAAAAGGAATAAAATATACATCAAATAGAAATTCCTCAGAATTTAAGATTCTGGCAAACTTATCGGTTTCTCATATTTCTAACCAGTTGATGAATTATTAATTTAGTAGTTCTATTGCCAGTTGGACTCGTATACATGCATTGCTTCAAAAGTGAGATTTCACATTTATTAAGCGGCAAGCACAGCAAAATCGAAGTAATTCTTATTAGAGCTCGCAGTTTACAAAAGTCTCTTTATGGCAAGGTGACAACAGAGAATTCCTATATTAGAAAATTTTTCGTTTATACTGAAAAATGTATGTACATAATGTAAATGGTGTTTATATCATGATCAAAACCTTAATCTAAATATTTATTATCGTCGCCTTTGCAAAAAACGATCATTTAATTAAATAAATGTTCAATTCAATGCCAATGCTATAAAACAGATTTCGGGTGTTTAGTTGGAACGTTGAATATAAAGGTAATTCATATAGGCTCCACATAAATGAAAGTCTATCCAAGAAACATTAGTTAGAATATAAATAATAATTGAGTGTAGTGTGTGGCATGGTGGCTCAGTGGTTGGGGTAAGAGTTTCCGAAGCGCACGTGCCCAGGTTCGAGTCCTGTCCGCGGAAAATTCTGGACAGTACTTGATGAATTCACAATAAGGACGGAAATGGTCTACTGGATTAATTGTCATTTCTATATTATACAATTCTTGGTTTATACTGGCAAATGTATTTACCTAATGAGACAGGTGCTTATATCAAGATCACAACATTGATTTAAATAAATAACAGAGAATTCTGACTTTTCTATGTAAGATTTTGTAAAACATCATCTTGATTTATATGCATAAATAGTACATAGATTTCTAGAGGTATACTTCAAGTAGTACCATGCAATTATTTTTATCCAACAACGCCATCATTAAAAACCTGATCTGACAACAGGGTTTCAGAAGCGCCACAGTTTTTCCAATTGTGAATAATAGACTCGAATTGAGAAATAAAGTGTTTATAGAAGTATAAATTCTTCATAAACCATTTGTATACAACAAAACTCCTGCTAATTATAAATTTAAAGGGTAAGCTCTCCGCAATCAAATTGTCCGCCATTTTTAATTTATAGAAATGCCATACCTGCTCAGCGCAATATTTAATTCGAACTAGGGGATTACTAAATCAGCGAATTCATGAGAATAAATTGTTGCAATTCATGAGAATTTTAGACTAAATAAAGTTAACATTAGAGAGTATATTTCCACAATATTTTTTTAAAATTTTTTATAAAAAGTCACTCCAACTCAGGATGATACCTTGATGTTCTTCAAAGGCAGTTATATTCAGAATCGTTATTCTCAACTATAAAAACAAAAGAAGTCCGTATATGATTTTAATCTATAATAGTGAATTATTTGTGTATATGTGTGTATGTGTGTGCGTATGTGCATAAAAATGGCTTAAATGAAAAAAAATCATATTTGCATTATTAATAAATGAACTACCACTAGGGTCAAAAAATATTTTGCCGACATCCCTACACTTCTTTAAACAGTAAGAAATTCAATTATGAACTTACGTGATAAGACATGTTTTTTCATTAAAATTGAGGTTCCAGGTAGGTTTTATTTCAATAATTGAAAAATTTCGAAACTGCTCGTTTCAAAATTACCTCATCTGTGCTGTGACTAACACAGGATTGTTTCCAGTTCATTATTTCGTTGGATATACTTCTGATTCCTTTATCGGTATCCTTCAATCTTCCAAAATATATCCGCACTCTTATGAAAAATCTACATGAGCAGATTTCGCAATTTCCTTCGAAAGTTTCATTTATACTTCTGATTGGTTAATCGCAAAATGACTAATTGTCGTGTCACCGCATAAGTACACGTCGCGTATATGCGTGTGTTCATATCTGTTGTGTACAATCCGCTATGAAAAATTAGAGGCTTAATTTTACTAACCCTTTACTTACATGCGTTAGACTATTTGATTTCATACTCATCATGTGAAATGACGCATTTAAGAATGTGCTCACATTTAATGATGGTGAGCCCAATAAATCAAATACATCCTTAATAAAGTCATGCCAAAGTGGATCACAAAATTTAAAAACACGCGAACTAGGTGTGTGGAATTTCATTCAATCCATTCAATATAAACTAAGGATTGGCTTATTTGATAACAGCTACTGTCATTTAATTAGATATACGAGCGTTAAGAATGTTTATCTTTGCGTAGATACATTGCAAGTTAATGTTCAATTAAATAATAGTAATACTGTGGTCACTAGATATCTGTTTACCGTTCACACTCATCAGAAAATATTTTTATAAAGAGAACGTTGATTTCACGGATGATAATATAAATTATTTTAATCAAAGATGAGATCTTGATATGAACGCTAGTCCGATTGTATACATCCAATTTTGATTATAACCTAAGGCGTGTATAATGTAGAAAAGGAAATTCGTCCAGTAGACCGGTTTCGTCCTCATTGAGAACTCTTCAAGTACCGTCCAGAATTTTGTATTTTTAACATTTTAGATGATTAATGCAAGGATTAGCTCAATAGAAAATGAGAGGGTAGCAAAAAAAAATCAATTCCAGATAATCTATCAAAATTCAATAAAATAAGAAGCATAATTAAGACATTAAATAGAATAATTGATAGTCAGATAAGAAAACTATGAAAAGTACTTAACGGAAGAGTGAGCAATATAAGAAAAGTGGTAAATTATAATAAAATTATAATAATATGTGCTCAACGCAATAACAACTCTAAATTAACAGATACACTAGATAAAGGATGAAATTTAGATGGATTGTACTATTAATAATTAATTAAATATATATGTGGCGAAAGCTGAATAAAGTAAATGTTCGTGACTTTATAAATATTATGAAGCCGACATAACTCGTCAAGTTGAATTTATGCGAGACTACTAGCGGTAAGAGACGCATACATAATTTTGCCTTCCATATATGTGCGTTTCGGTTTGGTCCTTGATAGTCAGTTTACCGTAGTACTCTGAAGAGAATCATGGAAGGTCGAAACGCGTCAGTACGTGCGGCTGACGATAGTTTTGTTATCTTGTTCGACGGTTGTTTCAATAAAATGTGATTAGTATTTATTTCAAGCTCACAGACTTGATTTTTTTAACTAACCAGTAATACCTTTGTAAATCAATTAATAAACCCATTTTAATATAAACTTTTTAATTTTTATTGGAGCTAGCTTCATATTCTGATCTATGTACTCTTCTTTTATTATCATTAGTTAATGCTGTGCCCACATCGGTACTAACGATATATCCACTGCTTTTTCATTCACAAGATCATATTTTGATTTAATTTCAATTAATTTCCTTATCAATCTCGTCATTCTGTTACGACTACATTTCGCTATACATTTGAGCTTATCCAAGTTAATTAAACAACCATTGATTGCGTGGATGGCGATAAAATATTTTTATATCAAGTCTGTGAGCTTGAAAAGAACACCAAACACGTAGTATTTAATAAGTCGCTCAACATAACTAAACTGATGAATTCTTTTAACAATTTAGTAAACACTCAATCCGTATTTAACCAGTCGTTTGAATCATCGCCGCACCGACGCGTTTCGACCTTCCATGATCATCATCAGAGTACGACGGCAAACTGACTATCGAGGATCAAACCGCATTCAATATATATAGAAATCAAATTTAGATATGCGGCTCTCACCTCTAGCAGTCTCGCATACATTGAACTTGAATGAAAATGTCGGCTGCACAATTTCTATGCAGTCACGAGCATTAACTGTTTGTAGCTTTCACAACATATACATATATAGGCAATACATTTTAACAATTATTTGATTTCCATATATATTCAATGCAGTTTGATCCTCGATAGTCAGTTTGGCGTCGTACTCTGATGATGATCAAGGAAGGTCGAAACGCGTCAGTCAGTTGCGGCTGGCGGTAGTTTTGTTATGTTGTTCGACGACTGGTTAAATACAATGGGATTGGTGTTTACTTCAAGCTCGCAAACTTGATTTAAGGAATTGTTGCCACCACACGCGCAAACAATTATTGCTAAATTGTATTGCCTATATATATATATGTGGCGAAACCTACAAACAGTTAATGCTCGTGACTGCATATAAATTGTGCAGCCGACATTTCCAGTCAAGTTCAATGTATGCAAGACTGCTAGAGGTGAGAGCCGCATAACTAAATTTGATTTCCATATATATTCAATGCGGTTTGATCCTCGATAGTCAGTTTGCCGTCGTACTCGGATGATGATCATGGAAGGTCGAAACGCGTCAGTGCGTTGCGGCTGGCGGTAGTTTTGTTATGTTGTTCGACGACTGGTTAAATACAATGGGATTGGTGTTTACTTCAAGCTCGCAAACTTGATTTAAGGAATTGTTACCACCACCCGCGCAAACAATTATTGTTAAATTGTATTGCCTATATATGTATATGTGGCGAAAGCTACAAACAGTTAATGCTCGTGACTGCATAGAAATTGTGCAGCCGACATTTCCAGTCAAGTTCAATGTATGCGAGACTGCTAGAGGTGAGAGCCGCATATCTAAATTTGATTTCCATATATATTCAATGCGGTTTGATCCTCGATAGTCAGTTTGCCGTCGTACTCTGATGATGATCAAGGAAGGTCGAAACGCGTCAGTGCGTTGCGGCTGGCGGTAGTTTTGTTATGTTGTTCGACGACTGGTTAAATACAATGGGATTGGTGTTTACTTCAAGCTCGCAAACTTGATTTGAAGAATTGTTACCACCACCCGCGCAAATAATTATTGTTAAATTGTAAACTACAAACTGGCAAAATACATAAGGTTGGTGTTTATTTCAAATTCGCAACCTTAATTTATAGAATCCCAATTAATTGTGTGTCTGATCTTCACTGCATGATGCCAAGGTCAGATATAGCAATATGTACATACATGTATTCAATTCTGTTCTCGCCGTAGCTGATATTTGGTCCATTATTTCACCAACTTATCTAAGACTACCGTTTTTCCATTGGATTGCAAGTACTCCTGATGTTTATAAGGGTTCAATGATTTCTTTTTGGTTAGGGTGTCTAGTGATCAGTTTGAGGAACAGTCTTATAATGATTCTTTTATTGTACTTTATGGAAATTTATTATACTTTTCAGCATATTTTGGAGTCTGGTGATACCATGATACTACAAGCTACCATCGCTTTATTCAATTTTTCGTGCTTGAACGTAGGATTATATTTATTTGAGATATCCATAAATAGTCTCTATTGTCATATTACGGTAGCTCTTAACCCTGAATATATCAAGCAGTCTGCCTAATCCCTAATTCTTCTTATTGTTATGGATTGTATGCTAACGCGTTTCACTCGATACGGATGATTTGACTTGAAATTAAAAAGAATTCCTGATTAAGTATCTATCTTATAAATATCTCTTTCTTATATATTACTATTGTTAGTTTAATTGGCATCCAAAAACAATTATTCACCCGATGGCTACCTTTCAATGGGAAAATGAATTTCGCTCATTTGATTGTTTAACTTTAAGAAATTTACCTAATCATCACCACGGTTCCAAACCATTAATAAGTTGAAGTTAATATTTTGCGGTGTGTCAGCATTAAGGTTCTCAATGCCGCGTTTTGCGTACGCGGGTAATAGCTGTACATGGGCAGTTACACAAAGATCCGATTTTTCACAATTTCCAATTTTGTTTTGTCTTGATCGGGTTGACTTGTTTTTACTTCAACTGGAAATGCGGTTCTATCACATCTTCTTATTTTACTTCAATTGGAAATGCGGTTCTATCACATCTTTGTAAACAAAGATGTGATAGAAGTTGCCAGTAAACAAAGATGTGATAGAATTGCCAGTAAACAAAGATGTGATAGTAGCCAGTAAACAAAGATGTGATAGAAAGCCAGTAAACAAAGATGTGATAGAGCCAGTAAACAAAGATGTGATAGAACGCCAGTAAACAAAGATGTGATAGAACCGCATTTCCAATTGAAGTAAAAATGAGTCAACCCGATCAAAGACAAAACAAAATTGGAAATAGTGACAAATCGGATCTTTGTGTAACTGCCCGTGTACAGCTATTACCCGCGTACGCAAAACGCGGCATTGATAACCTGAATGCTTACACACCGCAAAATATTGAGTTCAAAAGCTATCACATCTTTGTTTACTGGCGACGTTTCGGTGCCTACTTTCCAGCACCATCCTCAGGCAACACAACACTGATCACAATAGCAGATTTAAGCAAATGTGGTAACCTCGTTCCAAAACCATTCTATTTATATATATTTGACTCAACACTATTTTAATCATAGAATTTGTCTCAGTAACTAAACTCAATATATAACTATTTATAATTAGCAGACCAATCATTATCTCACCTATACATCATCTCATCTCGTATGCAGAATATTTTAGGGGAGAGAGACAGTATCGAACCTTTTGTTATTTGTTATAACTGTATTGCTACTATGTCACGGTAATCAAAATTTAAAATTGCTAAAACTAAAACCTTGACTATCATATACTGTATTTTATTTAAAGCCGGGAACTCTAATGTATACAATGGTGTATGTATTAAAACAGTATAAGACAATCGCTTACTATAGGCAATACACTACCTAACCAAAAAGAAAGAGTAGAACCCCTCGAGACATCAGGAGTATATACGATACCTTGCAAAGAATGTAATCTCAGGTATATAGGCGAAACCATGCGACCTATAAAGGTTCGTAGAGGTGAACATAAGACAGCCTGCAAATATGGACACATTCAAAGATCAGACCTAGCTAGGCATTCGAAGGAAACAGGTCATGAAATAGACTGGGAAGGATGTAAACGCATCGCGTTATGCAACCGCAACAGATTAATTAGACAAATTAGAGAGTCAATTGAAATAAAATCAGGAAAAGGTGTAATGAATGTAACATCGGTAGAAAAATCATTGGGTCCAATATTTAATGAAGCATTTTCTAGGGTCAGAAAACGTGAGGCTGCGGAACATGAATTAAGTGGGAACATAAGTAAAAAACCTCGCTTATGAATCAGTACAAGCGGAAGAAGATGCAGATTGTTAGGCAAGTGGAAAATACCTCGTTCCTTAATAAATGTTTAAAATTTAATGTTATACCGAAATACTCTTAAGCATGAGCTTTGTTTACATTTAATAAAAATATCGATTAATAAACTAGACAAACGTAAATTTGAACTGATTAGAGAGAAGACAAAAATAAGGTCCATATTACTGGCGAGATTATGTATGTTGGATTTCAAACATATTGAAGATTTCACAGACAAAACGAGGGATAATGAAATTATAAAAAATTAGACAAAGGCATGAAAAAAAACTAGCAATATTGGGAATTAATTGCCCTTTGAGAAATAAGAGAATTGAAGAGGTCATGTCCAAACGTTTAGTTAATTTATCGAGAATGGATCTCAAGGAAGACCAAAAACAAATTCTTAATCTTGGACTTAATACTGCGATCCCTATTGATTACGTACCTAGGAATGAGATAATTACAGAAACAGTTAAGATTGCCCAGTTTCTCCCAGAAAAAGATAAGACTAGGTTTGAATTGGATGTGTCCAAAGCGGTGTTAGAGCACAAAGAGGTGAGATGCAAGCAGAGTTATGATCTAAAACGCTTAAGAGCAGAATTATTATCCAATAAAGTAATATGCCTCAAGGCAGATAAAGGTGGTGCAACGGTACTTATGAACCGGTCAGATTATGAATTGAAAGTGTATGAACAATTAAATAATTTAGAGGTTTATAATAAAATAAATAAAGATCCATCTGATAAGTTACAAGGACAAGTTAAGACTATAATTAATAGAATGATTGAGTCGAAGGAATTAGAACCAGGACTTGGGAATTCATTAATACAACGTGACACAGTCCCTCCGAGAGTTTATGGTCTAGTGAAGATTCATAAACAGGGGAATCCACTTAGATTAATCGTTAATGTACAAAACTCACCAACGTATAGATTGTCGAAATTTCTATGCAACAGAATTAGAAAATATACTTATTTCTTAGATTATACTTTAAAGAATACATATCATTTTATTGACATTATTAGTAGATATAACTTGAATGATAATGATAGAATGGCTAGCCTAGACGTTGTATCGATGTATACTAATGTCCCGGTACAAGCAGCATTAGAAAGTGTGAAGCGTTGTTTAACAGAGTTCCCAGAGATAATAGAAGGTAGTAAAATGATGTTAAGTAGTATTATGGAAATATTAAATATTTGTATGTCCTCCACCTACTTTAAGTTCAGAAATGAATTTTATAAACAAGTTAAAGGTGTCCCTATGGGACAACCACTATCAGTCCCGGTTGCTAATATTTTTATGCACTATTTTGAAAAAAATCTGTTGTTAAAATCTCCTCTTAAGCCAAACTTGTATGTAAGATTCCTGGATGATATGTTTATAATTTGGAATCATGGGGATAATGAGTTAAATAAATTCCTCGAATTAGCCAACCAATTAGGTGAATTAAAGTTTACATTGGAAAAAGAGAATAATGATGAATTACCCTTTTTGGATGTGAAAATAAAACGGAATGGTTCCAGATTGGAAAGAGATATTTTTAGAAAAGAGACTTATTCAGGACTACTTCTTAATTTCTTATCAAATCACCCATATGGAATGAAAATAGGCATCCTTAAATCCATGATATTAAGAAGTCTTAGAATAGTGGATATAGAAAATAGAGATAAGAAAATGAGGAGATTAAAAGAAATATTCAAACTAAATAGCTATCCGTCAAGTATAATAGATAGATTAATAGATGAGATGTAACAGAGATTTAACAATAATATAATAAACAAAGTAAAGAAGGAAACGGAACCGGATAAGCACAAAATTATGGTATTACCTGATTCTAAATTGAGCAGAAAAATTAGAATAATAGCAGCTAAATACAATATTAAAACAGTTTTAAGAGAACAGCTTACTATAGACAATAAACTACCTAATCAAAAAGAAAGAGTAGAATCCCTCGAGACATCAGGAGTATACGCAATACCTTGCAAAGAATGTAATCTCCGGTATATAGGCGAAACCATGCGACCTATAAAGGTTCGTAGAGGTGAACATAAGACAGCCTGCAAATATGGACACATTCAAAGATCAGACCTAGCTAGGCATTCGAAGGAAACGGGTCATGAAATAGACTGGAAGTGATGTAAACGCATCGCGTTATGCAACCGCAACAGATTAACTAAACTAATTAGAGAGTCAATTGAAATAAAATCATGAAAAGTTGTAATGAATGTAACATCGTTAAAAAAATCATTGGGCCCAATATTTAATGAAGCATTTTCTATGGTCAGAAAACGTGAGGCTGCGGAACATGAATTAAGTAGTAACCTAAGTAAAAAACCTCGCTTATAGAAAACTGGTTGCGAATGATCTGTACCAATATCAATTTCCTATATACTTATTTTCTCAATAAAAATGTTCCAAAAGACGGTATACCGATTTAGCAAGGGTTAGTAGATAGAACATTAGATAAGACACATTTGACTTACATTGTTGCTTATATTTTATATATTTATGTAAGGTAGGAATATCTTAATAAATGAATAATACGTTAGTCATAGAGAAGATATTCATAGTTAATAGCTACCATGTATCCTTTTAAGAGGAAACCAAAATGTGATAGATAGACGGATATATAGATAGGCCTATCGGTAGATTGATAGGTTTATTCTATACACATAATATATATATATATATATATATATATATATATGACTCACACTGTTGCTTATATTTATATATATATGTTTTTATACATATTTATATGTATTTTATATATTTATATAAGGTGTGAATAAATAAATATACAATTTGATTAATTGGTAAATAAAAAAATATAGTAAGAAAAGAGTAAAATAATAATTTATTAGAAATATGCAAACGTATATATATATATGTATATATATATATATATATATATATATATATATATATATATATATATATATGTTTTTATACATATTGATATGTATTTTATATATTAATATAAGGTGTGCATAACCTAATAAATATTTATTACTAATGTATATATATATATATATATATATATATATATATATATATATATATATATATATATATATATATATATATATATATATATATAGGATTAGGGATGTTGGTCTCATACTGTTGCTTATATTCATATATATGTTTTTATACATATTGACATGTATTTTATATATTGATATAAGGTGTGACTAACGTAATAAATAAATATATAATAAGAATAGAAATTATTCATGTTTAATAATTAACAATGGTCTTTTTTCTATATATATATATATATATATATATATATATATATATATATATATATATATATATATAAAGGTGTTACGATATTATATTTAGATATATATGTATATAGATATAATGAATTATTTTAGTCATATGAGCAAATATTCTTATGCAATTATTTCCAATAGTTGATTAACTTCGCATTGTGCTTACGATTAGTTTTTTTTTGTTGAAAAACGTCAGTTGTCCAGACTATCTCTATCTTTCTCTTTTTAATCGTTCACCTAAGCGTCACTATAACATTCACTCTCCATCCATCTACGTAACTTGCTGCTCCATATTTGAACTAATTTGTTGCTATGTGCGCAATACCTCATACACCCTTGTATACATTAGAGTTCCCGGCTTTAAATAAAATACAGTATATGATAGTCAAGGTTTTAGTTTTATCATTTTTAAATTTTGATTTCCGTGACATAGTAGCAATACAGTTATAAAAAATAACAAAAGGTTCGATACTGTCTCTCTCCCCTAAAATATTCTGCATACGAGATGAGATGATGTATAGGTGAGGTAATGATTGGTCTGCTAATTATAACAAGTTATATATTGAGTTTAGTTACTGAGACAAATCCTATGATTAAAATAGTGTTGAGTCAAATATATATAAATAGAATGGTTTTGGAACGAGGTTACCACATTTGCGTAAATCTGCTATTGTGATCAGTGTTGTGTTGCCTGAGGATGGTGCTGGAAAGTAGGCACCGAAACGTAGCCAGTAAACAAAGATGTGATAGAACCGCATTTCCAGTTGAAGTAAAAACAAGTCAACCCGATCAAAGACAAAACAAAATTGGAAATTGTGAAAAATCGGATCTTTGTGTAACTGCCCGTGTACAGCTATTACCCGCGTACGCAAAACGCGGCATTGAGAACCATTAATAAGTTATCCGTGAAAAGTAGGTACAATTTAGGCTTCAGGGAAATATTTTTCTATAATTCTATTTTCCAAATAATAAATAAAGTTAAAAAATTAAACAATCAGTGATTGTGCGGTTGTTGATGAAATATATTTAATCAAGGTTGCGATCATTATATAAACTCAAATCCATTGTATTGACAATTATTCAGTTCAATGCCACTTCCCCAAGCAAAGTGGTGTCTATTCTATAATAACAGTTTTTTGTGGCTAGTTGGTTGTATAGTTCTAAAGATTTTACCTATAGGCTCCGCTTAAAGGAAAACATAACCAACGAATGCATGAGTTAATATATAACTGAAATGTTTTTATTGCGTTTGGCAGGGTGGTTCAGTGTTTACCGTCACAGACTTTGAAGCAGACAGGTGTGGGTTCGTGCCATATCCGTGACATTCTGGACAATATTTGAAGTGTTATCACTAAGTACGAAACCGGTCTACTCGATAAATAGCCTTTTCGAAACTATATGATGCTTACATTATACTGGCAAATAAATATATATTTTGGATCATGTTTACATCAAGCTCCTAACGTTATTTTAAATAAATAAGTATTATTTATGTGTAATATTTCACGGAAACTAATGAGCTAATCTTTGAATATACTGAAGAGCTTTGCTTTTTGTTAAAGTACAGCAGACTGGTTCTTGATTTCATTATCGATTAAGTGGCGAGTAATGTTGCATTTGTGTGGCGATAAAATGTTTTTCGGCTAATAAGTGAAGTATTCAAATGGAGAAAGACGTTAAATTGTAAGCTCATAGTCGAGAAAAATAATCGAACATTTAGACAAAGTTTGCAGGCCTGGAATGAACACAAAATTCACTTACGTAGCAGATAGTTCTCATTTTTTACACCTGCTAGTGCATTGGACCTTCTTTCGTTATTAGTAGAGCACGTCGGCAATCTGACTAACGATGGTACGACTGCAATTTATATTAATGATTCTATGAGAAAAAAAGAATGAGGATTACAGCCCTAGCAGTTTCACACCAAACTGGCTTGACTAGATATTACTTTTGCTATGTTGTTCGACGACTGGTTAAATAGAATGGATTGGTGTTTACTTCAAGCTCGCAAACTTGATTTAAAGAATTGTTACCACCACCTGCGCAATCAATGATTGCTTTATTGACTAGATATTTGTCAGTTAAATTTTCATGCAACCGCCTCTAAAGTAATTTAATGCTGTCTCCAAATTTACGTAAGCTATTTAATAGGGAAATCATCGGTTTCACGCAGAAATTTATTTTTTATTTATTGTGGAACAAATCCCATTAGTCCATTTCAAACAAAATGGAAATTCGAAACACACCTGTACACGTAACTGAATATAGTCTTTGTGGTGTGATGTTAGCATAATCATTGGGCTTTATAGATATTTAGAGAAATCGGCATTGGTTGAAATGGATATCATTAGCACCGGTGGGAAGTGAAGTAAATCTTTGCATGGAAAAACAAATGGAAATGTGAAATAAATTAGAAAATTAATATGAAACGTATTCATTTAAGTAAAAATATATAAATGAAGTACAATTTAGATAAATAGCCAGATAAATCAACAAATCAAAGAACAGAAAAATTTAAGTTTAACGCAATAAAATTTATGAAAGCATCGTTGCAGCAATATAAAATAAAATGAATTTATATATAATAATTGACGAAATGAATATTTTTTTTTCATAACTGTATCAGTGTATTATTTAAGTAATATCGTGGTAAAATGACTAAATAAATATCTTCATAAAGGTGAGTGAATTAATTAACGATGAAATAAAATCAATTTCATTAGTATTTAATATAATTGAACTAATGAATGTCTAAACGAATTAATTTAATTTAATTGAACAAATTAACATTAATATTTCTAATATATTGTGGTGTCTAAGCATGTATACGGCGTAGGTAATAAAACATAATTATACAGCAATCATATAAGTGATTTAGATACATAAAATAAAGCGATGAATTCATTAATAGTGATTGGTAAATAATACTGAAAAAATGCAATGCCGGAGATCTTTGAGACAAATAGTAATGTATTTATATCATGAAATACATTATAGCGGAAACGAGTGGTATCAGATAGTGTTTCAGCTATTTACATAGTTCTATTTCATTTCTCTCACGCCAGATTTTTTTCACTCTTAAGGCGAACCGCCCATTTTTCAGGAAAAATAAGTTCTTTTAATCGCACGTTATAGCTCGGTATATACGGCATTTTATTGTAAGCTTAAGGTCAAACTAATGCTATTAGCTGTATATCCTTTTTGTGGAGAGCTAATATATAATCAATTCTGTATTAGGTATGACGTATCAATTGAAAAATTAGTTCAAAAAGGATCAGGAGGATTTGGTAATTTTTTTATGAACAGCCCGTTTCATAAAATAATATTGGGCTTAAACAATTGAACGATTAATATTGAACGGTTTTTATTTACATTAGCCGCTAAAGTATTGTTCACTTATGACAGTCGTACATTTGTTTTATGCGACAAGTAATTTCGTGTCTACCATGTATGTATCAAGGCTCTGTTGTGTGTAACTATAAATTTGAGGACAATTTATTAAGGGAAAAAGTATGGTTTACTTTGTTAGATAGAAATCTGGATATAAAAGATCGATGAACGAATTCTCATTCAGACACGGTGGCAGTTTGTGTCGTGAATGCTGGCATTTTGTGACTAAAAGTAGCACGGGTCAGACAAAATTAAACGACAGTAAATTGAACTGGCATCAAAATTGAGGTAATCGCGTATTGTAAAAAATAATCATAACGTTAACTATGTATTATTGAAATAGATAAACCATGAATGTGAAAAAATATTTTAAAATGAGCTAAATGAATTTATTAAAAATAAGCACAACCTAATTTTGCCTCGATTAGATCGTTTACGTTCTCGCTGTTTTTATTTATCATCTCGCTGCTGAGGCGTTTCATAATGAATATTTATTTGAATTGGATTCATTTGAATGTGAAACATCATCGTGTTGATGCCTTTTGGAAACCATCTTGATTATCTAACGCAATAATCTCTTCGGACAAATGGTCGCACATGCTAATATATATAAATTGAGAATGAATTACCAATTGATAAATAAAATAGTTAAAAAGAAAATGAACTCATGTTAGAAATTATTCATGAAGTAATTACTTTATGCGTGAGAAAATGACTGAATGATTATGTAATTTAATACAAGAACTAAACAGTTAATAATCCGATCAAATATTAAAAGAGTAATTCGTTGAATGGTAAGCATTATTACTTGTCGATAAAACAAAGACGCAACAGCAATTCTGCATATACGTTTGCACCAATAAATGTAAAATTAATTAAGAATTTTAAGCAAATATTCACTCACCAAATTGATCGAATGTTATTTCAACTACTTGTACCGTATGCAAATGTTACGTAATGTAGATATTTATAGAATTTCTAAGCAAGCAACAAACACACACGCACACACACGTACGCACACACACATATACGCACATTTCCATATTAGGCAGGTATTCTGATTTTAATGTTCCTTCAGCGAGGCGATTATTTGTTAAGTGTTCAGACCTTTTAAAGTTTTCACAGTATATCATTTTCCCACAGTAAAAGTAAAACACTTAACATCTAACATGTTTTATTTAAATTAGAGTAGCGAGCATGATATAAGCGCCAATCCCATTATATATATATATATATATATATATATATATATATATATATATATATATATATATATATATCAGTATAAACTTACCATTGTATAAAGTAGCAAATGCAGTTCAATCAGAAGAAGAGTAACGCCCTTATTGGTAACTCTTCAAACATTTTCAATAATTTTGCCGCGAACGGATTTTACAGACGGACACATATGCCAGGGAGTCTGTAACTCTACTCATTGCAACACCCCACTACACTTTACTCTCAATCATCGATTATACACTAACTTATGCTTTTGATGATCCTTTCATTCAGGTGGAGCCTATATGGCACCCATTTAGACTTATAGTTCCAAATAGCCACATTCAATCTGTTATTATCGAACAGACGTAAGGTGACCCGTGGAATTGGTACCTAATTGAATAAATGTTTATTTGATTGCACAGATTTGCAATTCAAAATCGCTTCCCCAGATAACGTGGTGTCTGTCGTATATCGACCGATTGGGGTTGGCTAGTTGGATCTTTCTGTTTAAAGAGATGCTACATAGGATGCCACTTTAGAAAAGACTAACTCAAATCATTAGTTAGTATATAACTGAAAATTGTGTGTAGTGTGCGGCAGGATGGCGAAGTTGCTAAATTTACAGATTCCATAACAAATTTGCTCCAGTTTGAATTCTGTCTGTATCCAAATTTTTGGATAGTACTGGTCTGCTGGATGAATTGCCTTTACTAACTAAAAAATGCCCGGTTTAGACTCACGTACATATATATATATATATATATATATATATATATATATATATATATCTATATATAGATATATATATATATATATATATATATATATATATATATATATATATTAGTATTGTTGTTTATATCAAGAGCGCAAACTTAATTTGAATAAACTATTTCGTCCACGCACAATAGTAGGTGCTTAAACTTACATCCTTTAAATTCAAAAGCACTTGCAAAGTAGCCTGGTGTCTATTTTATAAGGACAGATTGAGTTGGTTTGTTGCAACTTTATGTCTGAAGAAATGCCACATAGACTCTAACTAAAAAAGGATAACCAAATGCATGTTAGTTTATAATTGTAATATTTGCGCAATGTGCGACAAGTTGGCGTACTGGGTTGACTTTGACGCAAATGTGCTTCGGTTCAAGCCTCGGACGAGGCAATCTTCTTGA